>RJWM01009765.1:0-66548 GCA_004363535.1 Dasyprocta punctata | reverse complement strand
ATAAGAGAAAACAGAGAAAAGATTTGAGTAGGGACATAATGCCTTCATTACTACTCATTGACACGATGCTAAAGGCTGAGGTTCAAAAACCATTCATGAAGCCTTCCAGGCCAGGGCAGGGATTTAGGAGAGTTCGAATATACTGAGACTGATCTGGAGTCCTAAAAGGTACGTAACCTGGACACTAGTGGTCAGGAAACGTTACTCCTAGGAATATCTGCAGTGCCAGCTACAGGGAGTCCAGGGTCAGAAAGCCCTTGAGACAAAATGAGCAGGAGGCACTTTGCTGGTTGTCTGAGAATTGGAGCTTAAGAGTAGTGCTGCATGCAGGCCACAGACAGGCAGCGTGGCAGACTACAGCAGGGACTTACCTAGAAGGTTTCAGGGAATTAGAACTGGCCTTTGCAAGCCATGGCAAAAGCTCTGGTGAATTGGGACAGGAAAGCTGGTAGTGAAGTTCTGGGCTCTGGGGAAGATGGAAGGCAATTTTTGGAACATGGCATAAGAATAGAGACACAAGAGAGACCAGTGGTCTGCACTAAGCTTAGGCACCACTGTGCATCAGTGTGAGAGGTGCAGAGAAGAGGCTGGTGCCATTTCTACACCTGATGCTTTCATTAGAAACCAGGACACATGGGGATGCCACAGAGCTTCGCTGTGGGAGTTGGGGAGCGCAGCATCCAAGAAAAGAGATGGACCCACTAGAGATTTTAAATTCTAGTTCCTCAGTTTTCTATGTTCTGTTCACCTCTGGAGATCATGGGTTCCAAAGAGTAAAAGAGTTGTTCTAGGTGTACTAGAAGAGCAGCTTATGCTAACAACTAACCTTATTTCTCCCACCTACTTTCTAGTCTTGGAATTGCACTGGCTTCCTGGGCCATACGAAGTCAGGCAGACCAAGTCCATCTTGTTTTCTACTCTTTTCCATTTCCCCCCACCAAAGAGACTCTGCTACCTAGGCCAGAGAACTCAAGCAGGTCTTATTGACTGATGGGACCTGGGCTAGCCTAGAGTCCCTGCAGAGGCCAGAGGGATTGTGAGTGGAAGGGGAGCCAAGCACAGGAATCTTGTTACATCAGTCTGCTTTAACTAAGTCTTAGGCTCAGAAATGGGTCTGAAACCCCAGTTGGTAATCTGTTTCAGGCAATTTTCAAAGAAACCAAATTCCTACTGACTTAAAAGATAGATGTAGCCAGGCACAGTGGCGCACACATGTAATCCCAGCACTCAGGAGACTGAGGCAGGAGGATCGTTGCAAGTTTGAGACCAGCCTGGGCTACAAAGTGAGCTCAAGAGCAGCCTGAACTGCAAACCTAGACCCTATCTCATGAGACAAAACAAAAACAAAAACAAAAACATAGATGTGCTCTCGGATAGTGCAGAAGAATCTGTTATGAAAAGCAAAGATGAGAACAGTGGTAGGAAATCAAAGGTTCCCCTTTAGGTCTTTGTTGGTTGGATTTTAGATGGCATCTTCTAGTTTTCCCAAGAAGCCTCCTGGAAACATCTGCTGGATCTGAGGGATAAAAAGGCAACTCCCTTATCCCCTGGATGTGTGTGTTTGGTTTGGGATTTGCTAGTCCGGGGAGCTGACAGCTCTTGGCAACAAGAGCCTGGCAGACCACCCCCCTCCACCCCATCATGCCTGTAATGCAGGGGGCGGGGTATGTAGAGGCCTCTCCCAGATCAATCTTGCACCTCCACTCTCAGCCCCTGGAGCTGTGGCCTTTATTTCAAGTCTGGTCCCCAGGGGACTGAGCAGGGAATGAGGACAGCTGATAAGCTTGGCAGTATTGACTTATAGGGAATATTCAATGAATTTACTTTCTGTAAGTAGGCTGTACTCTTATCTGTTGCCCACAGAGCATCTAAATCCTCATCTAGGGGAACCACTGATGAGTCATATTCCTTATACAAAGAGAGGAGAATAAAGAGGGAATAGGGAGTCCCACTCACCCCTTTTTATCCCCAGTACCTGCTGTGCCCACCCCAGGCCACTCCTCATTTTACTTTCCCCACTACCCTTAGGTTTATTGCCTGAAAATAGAAGCACTCAGCTCCAGGCCTGCAGAGTCAAAGCCACACCAGTGTAGTCCAAAGAGGTCGGCAGCTGGGCACACCCAGGGCTGTGTGTCCCTGTAATTGGTAACTATGGGAAGCAATGCCCACTTGCTTAAGGCAGTTTATGCTTCAATGGTCAACATTTGCTCTGGATCAAAACACCTGCCTCGCTTCAGCACCAGGTGTCATGGAGAAGAAATACATCTATGTGGGTGAGTATGGGGATGTTACCAAAGGCTCTGAGGCCTAAGGCGCTGGACAATAGGAATCACATCGTTACAGAAAGACCCCAATGGACAAGAGAAACTTATTCTTCCCCCTTTGACATCTCCCTCATCCAAGGTCTGCTCCAAATACTGGAAAGAAATAAATGCTGCTTACTACCGCAAGATTCAAGTAACTCAAAGAAAAGAGGTAGAAACCAGAGCACTGGTTTAAGCAGATGAAAGAATACAAATGAAAATGCCCTTTAGAGAAAATTAGAGACATGTGGTGAGATTCCCTGTCCAGCTTTTGAATATAGTTTGTCTGACAATGAAAATAAAAGAATCATAAACACTTATTGAGTAACTATGGTTTCATTAGAAGTCCACTCCTACCGTTTAAAAAATATTTACCTCAAATCACTATGTACATTAGTTTAGTGAGTTTTCACAATAAACCATGAAGTTAATACTATTTCTTATTTCTTTGCTTGGTCCTGGGAGTTGAACCCAGAGAATTTACATTGAGCTACATCCTCAGAGCTTTTTTATTTTGAGTCAGGATCTCGCTGAGTTACTAAACTGCTCAGGATGGCTTCAAACTTGTAATCCTTCTGCTTCAGCCTCCCATAGTGCTGGGATTATAGGCATGCACCAACTCTGTTTCCAATTTATAGTTGAGAAAGTCGAGGCTGGTAGAAGTGAAGTAACTTGCCCTAGATGACAACTGATTTTGGGATAGGAGTAAAAACACCAGTCAGTCTGCCTCCAGAGCCAACTCAAAGATTTTCCCTCAGCTACCACAGTAAACTGTCCCCATTTGGAAAGTTCTTAACATCTCACTTAACCCACAGCAAATAAATATTCATCAGCTATTATAGGAAACACTCTCATAAGGATACTACTACCTACCCAAGGCCATAAAATCAGTGTACAAGTACATCAGAGACTGGACCACAGAGTCTAGCATCTCTCTGTCCTGACTAGGGAATGATGTTGGAGAAATCTAAAATGGTGAAGAAACTACCAGGTCTCCCTTTCCTTATGATCAGGACCAAAATCCTCACTCTCTGCTCAGACAAAGGCATGGGCCATATCACTGTATTTCTCCCTTCTAGGTGCCTGAGTTTCCTGTGTCACCTGCTTTCATCTATCTGCAGCTACTTGCTTGCTAATGTTCTTATTTTGGTGGTGTGAGATGGGAGAGATGAAAAGAGCCCTGGAGATGTGGATGCGGGCTAATCACTAAGTTGCCCTCTGGTCCTGTGAGTGAAGCAGCATTAATATTCCTCAGGATTTTCAGGCTCTGTTGGCTCTAGTGGTCTAAGAACCACTAGTAAGACTGAGTCAGCGATATGCCAAAGCCTTGTTTCTGTAGGTGTATTTTTAGTATTTAACTTGCTTGAGATACTTATTTTGTCTGTCTACAATGATAACCCATTATTAATTAACTCATTTTTAATTAATATACATTATTTCTCATATCAGAAAACTTGGGTGAAATGCCTAGCATGCATTAAGGGTAGGGTTAAATAGTGAGGGTAAAGAGTTAGTTTCCTGGCCCAAATTTGGTGCTCAGTGCTATGCCCCTGCCCTTTAGTCAAGCTATCATTCCTTGTGCCCCATCTTCCTGTCGTGGTCTCCTAACTAGTTCCCCTCTGCATTCTTTCTTGCTCCGCTCTCTACAGCAGCCGTAATGCCCTCATCTCTTTAAGAAACAAGCAATCCTCCCAAACCCTTCACCTCACACAAGCGAGCTGTGCTCTTGCTGATAGAAAGGAGGGCAGCTGGAGGCAGCTGGTTGCAGAAAAAAGGCCTAGGCTTTCTTATATTTGTTCAACAAATGTCTTTTCAAGGAGCTTTTAAGTGGAGTGAGCACAGTTCCTGAGGCTTAGTGATTAAGACACGAAGTCCTTGTCCTCATGAAGTTTACAGTGTAGAAAGTAAAGTAAAATGAAATTTGTTCTAAAGGATTCAACACAGGTATGAGGGCTCCTTTAAAAAATAAGGAGTAAAAGGAATGTAAATTTACCCCCAAAAAGTTCCCTATACTTAAGAGTCACATACAACTCCATAAATTAAATGTAAAAGAATGGACACAGTTTAACTTGAAGAATGTAAATTCAAAAACAAAGGATTTAACTATTAATATAAAACAAAGTTTCAGGACAGAAAGCAAGACAGAGAGGATCACTTAATACTGAGGTAGGATATAAGTCTCTAAGTCAGTGAACTTCTGTGAGTCTTCATGCTTCAGAAGCAGTGTATTAAAAGATACAGAGATTTTAAACAAACACTCTTGCAAAAACAAAAAGGAACAGCCATGAAATAATAAGATTTTCATACAAATCCCTTTTGATCAAATAGACCCAAACTTCCAAGAATATAGAGGACTGATTTAATGGATATGTATAAAGACTTTTTACCATTCAAACAGTGAGGACACCTCCTTTTCTAGCACCTCTAAAGTATTTATTAAAGAAGGTTATATATTTACCAAAGAGAAAATCTCAGTATGTATCCCAAAGTAAAAAAATATTATATGTACATCTTTCACTTCACTATAATAAAATTTTAGAAATTAATAACAAATAGTTACCTAAAATATAACAATATGGAACTTTAAAAATGCCTTCTAAAAGAAAAAATAATAGACTTTAGAAACTAATGGCAATAATACAGCAAATCAAAACACAGGATGTCACCAAAAACATGTCAGAAAAAAAGTTCATAGCTGGGGATGTTTTTCTTACTAAGTAAGAAATAAAAACAATAAGTAAATTCAACCTGAGAGCAGGGGTAGAGAGGTGTCAAAGAAAACACAAGCAATATAGAGAACAGAATGGATAAGGTTATAGTAGAACTTACTGCATTAGAAAATCATTAAAGTGAAAAATGAATCCCAGAACCAATCTTTTAAAGAACAAGAAAATGGACAAACTTCCACAGACTAATCAAAAAGATCCAGAGAGAGAGAGAGAGAGAGAGAGAGAGAGAGAGAAAGAGAGAGAGAGAGAGAGATCATAAATACATAGCATGAGGCATGAAAAAATGGATAATAGAGATTTTTAAAAATTTAATAACTGCATGTAGCACTATTAACGAATCTGAAGTTGTCAAAATTAATCTAACAAAGTACCAAAAAACACATGAAGGGACAATATTTACCTAGTAGAATATTCTTGTAAATTGTAGCAAGTATAAAGAATCAGCTAACTCATGTGATGAACGCATTGACAGACACATGCACAATAGGTGGGCGGATGACTGGATCAGTGGAGAGCACTTGGGTCTGGTACACAGAACTGAGGATTGAGAAAGGGGTAAAGAACTGAGAATGTGGGGAAGAGTTTTCAGGTTGAGCAAGGCTGATGCTTAACCTCTAGTCAAAATGACCTTGAGCCACAGCCACCAGGGCTGGCAGAAATCCCCAGGTCTGGTCTTTCCTGAAGTGAAACTCCTGCGTAGAGTGCTAGAGGGCCAGCATTCACAGACTAATCTAGACAGATCAATTAAAGCGACAGAACCAGAGCCTGACAGTGCCCAGCCTCTCCGAGCATCTACCCTTCCCTTCCCAGAACCCCCACCCCGCTCCCTCCCCAGGAGCTTGCAGGTGCAGTCTCTCTAGGGGGTGGAGAGAGCCATGAATAGTAAGGGTTTTAGCTCAAGCACATAGAGGCGTTTAGCTACCCAAACCTAATCCGTCAATAATCGGATTATGTAAATTCCTACTTCAACCTCTTCCCCTGCAGGTCCTAGCCCCTAAACTTTCCACGCTGGGAGATGGCCAGGAGCATGCCTATCACTGTAAAGGGTCACTGCTGGTGGAATGGTGCACCAAATGGTATCTAAAACTATAAAGCCAGCAATAACTTTTTAAGGTTTCCAGAAGAAAGTCAGCCCTGGTTCCACTGTGCTAACACAACTGTGCTCCTCTCTGTAGTGCTTGTCCTCAGTCCAGGTCCACTTGCGTAAATTTTATTTTATAGTTAATTGTGTTATTTAGCTTCATACCTTTTCAGTCTTATTACCAGTTGCTATACTTCTTTTTCTCAGCTGGAAAGTATGTCACTGAGAGAATACATTACCTCACAATTCTTGGCTAAGATGAAAGTTCTTGGTTTAAAATCAAACATGTGCTCTGTCAGAATCACCATGCAATAGGGCAGGGTAAAAAAAGCCCAGGCACCATGAAGCAGTGATTCTCTGCCACTGCACACAAAGGGAACAGAGGGGCAGAAAGAGAGAAAATCAGAGACATTTAGGGCAAATATTAAATTATGTTTCTAGCATAACTTGACCAGCTAATTCCTTCTAGTCCTTTCCCCACCCATCCTCTGTACTGCTGCCAGAAAGAGTCTTGCAACCTATAACTAAATGTATTATTCCCATGTTCAAAGAATACGACTGTCTTCCTGTTCTCCACCTCCACCCATCTTTACCACCAATCTCCTCAGGAATGCAGGCACCCAAGGGTGCTGTGCTTTAGATAGCCCTGCTCGGACTTCTCCAGTGCCCATCCTGTGACCACATCCCACCTTCTAGACCACTCTGACTATCTGAAATCCCTAATTTCTGTTCAAATGTCCCTGAACCCATTTCTGGGAATGTCACAGGGCTCCTCCTTAGGTCCAGGTAGGTGAGAGTTTACATCATACACATAGGCCTTTGGTAGAACAAGACTGAGCTGGGGGGTAGATAAAAAATTAAAGATAGGGATGGGCCAGAAGTTTCCATTTCTACTCTTGTCCTTGTTCCACAAATGTCAGAGCCGGCCTCATTTCAAAGCCTCCTTTAAATATGACTCCTCCCATGAATAACCACTGATCCTTCAGCCAGATTCTTTTACTTCTCTCCTCCAAACTCCATTTTTACACTTTCTAGCACTCGGGACTCTCAGTCTTGTGTTTAGTCAACGTATCATGCTTACTTCTTTCCAAAGGCTATGAGCATTTTTTGTTTTGTTTTGTTTTGTTTTGTTTTGTTTTGTTTTGTTTCCTGGATATTGAGGATCGAACTCACAACCTTGTGCTTGCCAGGCAGGCGCTGTGCCACTTAGCTATATCTCCAGTCCAGTTATGAGCTTTTTGAAGGTACAGAGTTGTCTTCAACTTCCTGCTTCCATCTTAGAAATTGGCAAATTAAGCAACAACATTTTGACTTATTTAAAAACAAAAAAAAACACAAAAAACTATTCGTTTGGGGAAGGTGAGATGGAGTAAGGGAGCTGGGATGTGACAAACCTCCCCAAAGTCTCAGTGGCTTATAACACTTATTTCTCTCTCATGTTACATTATGATTGGTTTTGGATTTGTTCTACGGCATCCAGATTTTGAGAGCACCCTCAAACATGACTCTGCGGCTGAACCCAAACAGTAATCACTTCTGTTAAAGCTGCTGCTCCATCATGGTGTCTGCTCACAGTCCACTGACCAATGCAAGTCACATGGCCAAGCCTGGAAATGGGGCAGGGAAACTATTCCCTCCACTCAGGAGGAGGTGCTGCCAGTCACATGGCAGTGGATGTGGTTATATAATCCTCTCAGAGAAGGAGTAATATTTATTATTGTTTCAGTAATACAATCAATGACATTGACTATGATCGGGGCATAGTCCTAAATTCATCCCTCCTCCCCCTCTTTTTTTTTTCTCATTTCAACCACACAGTGCTTTGAGGTAGGGAGAAGTTATATAATTTTTCCAGGATCACACAAATGAATAGACAAGGAACTTGAACCTAGATAACACAACTCCAGAGACTTTTGCTCTTACTCACCTAGCTGTAATACATTTGTGAATTGTGCCAAATTCCATCCTGGATTCCTTAGAGACACTGATGCTTAGAAATCTATTACCTGTTCATTCATTAGTCAGTCAATTTTGGATGAACATCTATTCAGTGTGTGTAGTGAGAGATACAGAAGAGAAAGACAAGGCAAATATGTGAATACTGTTAAGTGGAGATGAGCCCTAAGAAGAATTTATACCACCTTAGGTATTATGGTCAGAAACTTTTCACTATGAAGTTGGCATATGAGTAAAGACTAGAAGGGTTACTTCCTCGAGGGCTGGGATTTGTGTCTGGTTTTAATTGAAGTTGTGTCCCCAGCATCAAGAACAGGGCCTGGCCCGTTGCAGGCTCTCAATAACTATTTGTATGAACAAAAGGAGGGAAAACAAGGAATCTTGTAAATAATTTAGGGAAAGAATGTTTCAGGAAGAGGACATAGCACATTGCAAAGCCTGTGTCTTAGTTACTTTTCTCGTTGCTGAGATAGAATACCTGACACCCAAAGTTAAAAGCGGACAGGTTCATTTAGCCCACAGTTTGTAGAGGTTTCAGTTCATAGTTGGCTGGTTCCACGGCAGGGTAGCCCGGCAGGGGGGCATCACAGAGGAGAAACAGTTTATGGTGGGCAGAAGGCAATAAAGCAGCAACATAGTCAAGAAGCAGCAAGAGACTGCCTCCGGCCTCCTTCTGTCCCTTACAGTCTGTCCAGGGTACCTGTCCTCAGGATGGGTAGCATTCACACCCAGGGTGGGTCTCCCCTAACCCTAGTATCATACCATGATCCCTGCATCATGCACCCTAGATCCCGCCACCACCAAAAAGCCTCACCAGTGACCATGTGAGGCTTTGGGAAAACATCTAGACACAAACCACAACAGCCCACGAGGCAGCAGGATATCTGGTGTGTCTCTGAGACGCACAGGAAGCCAGAGCAACTGGAATAGAATAAAGCCCAGGGAGAGAAGGGACGGACAGGGTGGGGGGCGGGGCACATCTTGAGTGGGAAGCATTTAAAGGCTTCATTTAACTCAGTGACATGGAGTTCCACCAAAGGGTTTTGAGTGAATCAGTAGCAGGAGTTTGAACTTGGGCTTCATTTTAGGTGACCGGAGGACAGAAAGAAGGCAAGTGTAGAATCCAAAAGACCGAGTAGGGCCTCTCCATCACTGAAATGAGCAGTTCCTTGTTGGACCAGCTGGAAACAGAGATGAGCAATGTTTATTCAACTTTACTGTGCATCTTTTTGATTTCCTGGGGTACTTCGTAAGAATGCGGAGGGCGGACCCCAATTCCACAAATCCTGATTTAGAGGGTTTGGGCTGTGCGTATTGGAGTCCGCGTCCCCCTCCCTCCTACACACAATGCCTCTGAAGCAGGATCTCGGACTACACTCTTCAGGGCCCGAATTAACATGCGATGAATTAACAACGGATAGGAACTTTACCAGGACGTGCTTCTCTGGAAAGGGGGGTTTTAAAGCTGTTACTACCCGCAAGCCTTAATAAACAGCCAGCGGGGTCCTCCCTCTGCCTGGGTCCCAAGGGAGGGCCATCTGGGGAAACCAGGTCTCGGGAGCCGGGAGGGCGTCCCAGGCCGGGAGGGGCCCTGGGTCTCGGAGACAAAGGGCGGCGTCCTATAAAGGCGGCTGAGGCGGAGGCGGCGGCGTCCAGGCGAGGGCGCACACGGCCGGCGACCGCGACCGGGAAGGCGACGGCGACGGCGCGGGCTCTTGCTCTTGCCGAGGAGGTGCGTTGACTCCGGGGTGACTCAGGCACCACCCAGGCCGGACCCGTGGGATCCGCACCTCTCTCCGAAGTCCTCCGAGTCTGTGCCACACTCACTCCAGAGGGCAGGGATGTGGTGGCGACTTGGCAGCGACTCCCTGGGACGATCTGGGGACTTTCCTCGGGCGCTGGCACCGGGGAGCCTGTCCGGTTCCTAGCGAGTGTTGGCGTAGCCACTTGTGCTTGGCAAGAGATGCGGTGCTACTGCTGTCACCCCAGTGCACCCTCCCAGGGGCATTAGGTAGCCCACGGGTCTCTGTGAGCCACCTCGGACCCTTGTCTGTGTCAGGACAAGGCTTTGCTAGGAAAAATCAAGTTACAAAAAGAAAAAGAGAAAAGGCGAGAAGCGGAGCGGCCAAAGCAGCCTGCAGATCGAGCGAGGAGCCTTAATCTCAGGTGTAAGGGCTGCTGCTGAGCGGGGCGCTGAGCTCGCCTTGGAACAGGTGGCTCCTGGAGTGCAAGGCAGCGGGTAAAGCGCGCTCACCTAGGGGTCTGCCGGAAGAGCGGTGCTCATAGCGCGTGTGCTGATGCAATACACCCTGCGGAACTGCCTCAGTGAGAAACGTTAACTTGCATAATAATAGGCACCGTGAGTTTTAAAGTATGTGTGCATGTATGAGTGCACATGTGAATATACACATTAAACTGGCTGTGGCTAGGGAATGAGATAGATTCGGTAGGTAAACAGGTGGGGAACTTTTTACCTTTTCTGTACTTTTTTCCCCATCAACGCGCATATTATATTTCTATGATTGCAAAAAACAATGTTGTGCCTAGTGCCAGAGGTTAGTCTAACTGTGTAAACCACCCCTCATCTCTTTCTTCCTGGAGAGTATTTTCACTTACTTTCAAGAGAAAGATGAAAGAAGAGACAGATACACAGGGCCAAATGGAGGAAGAGAAATCAAGAGCTTTATGAAAAAGAGTTGCACGAGTCCAAAAGGCCTGGCACAGTCCTGGGAGGAATGTGAGCTGTGTGCCTTTTGTGTGCCCTTTCTGGTGGACCTGGGCTTTCTGTTTAGAAACCACTGATACCAAAGAGTAGCAGCTCTTGTTGCTGGCACAGGTCCCCCTCTGAGGGGCATGCGTGTCATTCTTTTCTCTAGGATTGCATAAACTTCTGTGGTGACCGTAGAAACAGATGTTTCTACACACCTCTACCTTCACTGTTTATGCCATAACTTTCCTCCAGCCCAGTGCTGAGGAATGTTCTTAACAGGAGGTATACTTCAGAGGTTGCATGCGTTTGGATGGAGAAAAAGTACATATCTAAGTTCTTTGATCTTTAATCAATGTAATATTTTCTTTATTTGCCACTGTGGGTAATAATGTACAGTAATGTTAGCATGGTTTTAAATACACTAAAAAGCCCTGTAATTTTATTTTACTTTTGTTTTCTTTCTTTTTGCAGTGCTGGGGCTCAAACTCAGGGCCTCATGCATTGCTCAGACTAATGATTTTAAATGTATAAATTAAAATAACCAATTATATTTAGTAGTTATTAAAATACTACAATTTAAAATGCAATGCAGTAGTACAGTATTGTATTGAGACAAGGCAGTAGTGGTGAATTGATCACCAATAGAAATCATAGATATTGCATCTCACATCACAGATACAGATGACCCTTTGAAAAAAATCATTAAAATATCACTTCTTAGAAATTAATAATTCTAGTTTCTTAATGTGTGAAAAATGAAGCACAGATATCCAAAAATTGCATTTTTAATTACAGGATTTTAATAACTAAGACTAATTAGTTATTTTCTGTGTTCTGTATTTTAATTTATGCATTTAAAATCATTTTTCTGAGAAGGAAACCAAAAGCTTTTACTTCATGTATTTAAAATTATTGTTCTGAAAGGATTGTCTCGCCGAGGCTTTCCCAGACTGCCAAAATGATCCATGGAACAAAACAAGGTCCCTAACCTAGTGGGAGTTCCCGAAGGTAAAAGAAATGTATAAACAAATACCCAGGATTGGGACTCCAGCCCTATCACTGATTCTCTGTGTGACTAAATGCTTCACCCTTGTCTTGATATCCATGGCATCTGTTTGTTTGTTTGTTTTAGCTCTTACATTACTCTAAATCAGGATTAGCAACAATCGGTCCATGCAACTGGAAAAACACTAAATGCAATTTTCCTTTGATTTAAGAAGTACTTCAGTAATTTCCTGGTGACCTCTACTTTGATCTTTTCTGGCTTGTTAAACCACTGATTTCTATTTTGCCCACAGAGAAGGAGAGTAACGCATTTGAGAATAAATCAACAAGTAATTATTAAGCACCTGTTGGATGGCAAGCTACATTTTAAAGCCATTTTCTTTATTTTCTCTTCTTTCTGTTTCTTCTGTCTGCTTTTACTCCAGTGGGATCAAGCCCTCTTAGAAGAGAACACTGCAGTCAGTTTATCTTGCCTAATCTTTTTTCTTCCCAGCTTGATGTAGACCCCTGCAGCGGACTAGAGTTGACTTAGTGAATGAGCTAAACTGTCTTTTGACGAGAGAATCTTGAAAGTAACTTGGCTCCCACAGTCCAGGCTGGCTTCAATGTGAACAAAACTTGACAGTTTTCTATTTTAAAACCCCTTGATTCAGGTTTAGACTCTCCCATTTTAGGTATCGTTAGGGTTTAGTTCTGACAATGCTCATAGTTTTATTGTTGAACCAAAGATCAGAATATCAAAACGACTTAGATTAGATAAAAGGCAGGGCGTTATGGCATGCCAGAGCAGAAGTAGGCCTGGGTGATCACTTGGTCCACTCCCTGTAATCTTGGGAGGGGACAAACTCTGCCTGGAAGCCCCTGAGAATGCCTGGTTAGGTTCCATTTTTCTGCTCCTCCAGCCCGTGTTTCTCTCTCCCCATGTCCTGATGAACCAGCAGGCAGCACAATACAGCTGCTCCTCAATTTATGATGAGGTTGCATCCCAATAAACCCACCATAAGCTGAAAAATACCAGAAGTTGAAAATTTACTTAATATACCTAATCTAGTGCATATTACAACTTAGCCTAGCCTAATTTAAATGTCCTCGTAATACTTGTGGTTGGGCAAAATCGTCTAATACAAAGCCTGTCTTATAATAAAGGGTCAGATATCTCATGTAATTTATTGAGTGCCTGTATACAAAAAATGCTGGCACACAGTACCATAGGTTGCCCTAGTGATGGTGTGACTGCCTGGGAGCTGCGGCTCAGTGTCTCTGCATCTTGCTGTCCCCGCCCACCAGCTCAGGAGAGTATTATACTCTGCTGTGAAGCTTCCTATTCAGTCTGGGCTTGGTGGAAAGAGAGGAATGTAGCTGTCCTTTGGAGAACATGTAGAAATAGGTGAGCAGGATATGAGTGGGAATTCACGGAAGAGAAAATGGCATGCGCAAAGAGTTGGAGTTAGCAACTGAGAAAGTAGCAGGGGCCCAGCGCTCTGAGGAGCTGAGGCTGGAGTGGGCTGCAGGCTGACAGCAGGGAGCCAGGACACCAAAGTGCCTGGGTCTGGGCTTTGGCTTGTTTGCCAGTGTATCCTAAAAGTTCCCAGTAATGATGGTAATCCAAGCCACCTGGAGAAAAGGGTCCACACACATCTAAGAGTTAAAGATGGCAAAATGAGATTTGGCAGTAACTCTCCTAGTGTTGGAAGTGTCATCCAGAGCAACCTCCTAGAGGCCCAGGTGTCTTCTGTAGCATTCATGTGAAAAGATCACCCCTGCCTGTCCCAGGTCTTCTCATTTTTGTCAAGCTTAATATCCCTTCATACAACTAAGGGTAAAAACCCTTTCTCACTCTGCTCATCCTCCTCCAAATGTGGCCAGCCTGGACTCTGGCAGAGTGGAGCACAGTCCCCCAGAGGAGGTCTACTAGTGCAAGGAGAACTGAACTAGCCTATCTTCTTCAGTCCCTACTGCATTTTGTTCATGAAACCTGAGATCATAGCTTTCTTTTTGAAATCTTCCTAGGGATCCACCATAAACTGGGCGAAGTGGTGCATGGCTATAATCCCAGCACTCTGGGAAATTGAGACGGGAGGATTGAAAGGTTGGGGCTCACTTGGGCAACTTACTGAGACTTCGTCTCAAAATAACTATAAAAAAGGGTCAGGGCCAAGCATCATTGGTGTATCCCTATAATCTCAGCACTTGAAAGGCAGAGGCAGGAGGATTACTGTGAGTTTGAGGCCAGCCTGGACTATACAGTGAGTTCAAAGCCAGCCTGAATTACAGAAATGAGATCCTGTCTCAAGTCCAAAAAGTGGGGGAACTTGGGGTGCTCAGTACAAAGACCCCAGGCTCAATCCCCAGAACCATTTAAAAAAATCCACAATACACTGTTGGTTCATTTCAACTCTCTAGGAGCCAAATATATATTTTATTGACATATATGCACAGTTCTATGCTGTGCCAGATTCTAATCAATTAGGAATAACTGGTTATACAAAAAGTAATTGGGATACTTGGGTGAAGTAGCCTTGTAATTGGCCTCAAAACAGCCAGGGAGAAAAGGACTGAAGGACCTTATTCTAGTCTTCTTCTTTCTTCTACTGCATTTTGTTTTCCTGTTAGAAGAAAGATTCCAAAAATCAGAAAACAGAAATAAATTTCCTAAAAACTCCATTGATAAAATCTACTGCTGCAAGTTCTTGGCAGGACATGTGATACCATTCAGGCCTCTCATAAGATCTTGGCCCACAGGGCCCTTTCTCTTTCCCATTTCAGAAACTCAGACATGACCAGGAAGATCTTCACAAACACCCGGGAGCGGTGGAGGCAGCAGAACGTCAATAGTGCCTTTGCTAAGCTAAGGAAGCTCATCCCCACACACCCTC
This sequence comes from Dasyprocta punctata, assembly GCA_004363535.1. Lineage (NCBI taxonomy): Eukaryota > Metazoa > Chordata > Mammalia > Rodentia > Dasyproctidae > Dasyprocta > Dasyprocta punctata. The sequence goes on along the minus strand of RJWM01009765.1, from coordinate 51,888 downwards.
CAGACAAAAAGCTGAGCAAGAATGAAACGCTTCGCCTGGCAATGAGGTATATCAACTTTCTGGTGAAGATCTTGGGGGAGCAAAGCCTGCCACAAACAGGAGTGGCTGCTCAGGGGAACATTCTGGGGCTCTTCCCCCAAGGACCTTGCCTGCCCGAACTGGAGGATGGCACGGTACTCAATGACTACCGGGTTTCTTCACCTGGCCCAAGCCACCACCTTCTGTAGTGTGGCTCCGGCAGTCCTTCCCCCAGGGCAGTGCTTGTGCAGGAGTCACTGGCTGAGGACAGCATTTTCATGTTCCAGAGTCGCCTTGATGAATAGCTTGTGAGGCACGAATTTGGGCTTCATGGGAGATGGCTCAGGGACAGCTGCCTGAGCTGAGAAGAACCCATAGAGAACATCACCCTGGATTCCATCCATCCACGCCTGAGACTTCAGACAAAACAGCCTGCTCTTCCTATTTTATAAGTCCAGGTTCTGCATAAATATTTGCAAAAAAAAAAAAAAAATCGTAGGTTTAAAAATCTACCGTTTTAATCATTGTCTTCAGTAATAAGAAAGGAGTTTTCCCGAAATAGAACTCAGATGAATAAGCAGAGTATGTTTTTCTCAGAACACATTTAAAAGTTTGTTTTGAAAAATGAGACTATTTGATCAAAGGCAAACAAAATAAATCTTAAGATTGATGAATGAAAGGATAGGCCCAGCAGAAACCAACCTGAGAGATGTGTGGGAAAATCAGTGGAGAAAGTCCCTCCTGAGGAATGGGATTACATTCTTCTTCCTGAGGAACGCATTCTTTAAATTCTGTGGAAATGTGAGGTGTTTACTGATAGGGAGCCATTTATACATGTTAACTCGGAAACCAAATAGTGGATTGCATCTGTGAAAGGAAAAGGCTTGATGATTTATCAGTTAGAATTCATGGTTTTCTTACTAAAAAAACAAAAGTTAGCTAAAATAAGTCAGTTTCATATGTTAGATGTTAAAACTTTTAACTCAGCCTGAGTTCCCACTGACTTAAAACCTGTAAAATTCAATTTTAATTATGAAAATCTAAACCTTTCCATTTAATGGTTTATTTAACAGCTTAGTTTAAACAAAAAATTTAGAATAAACAACAGACATGTAATACCAGACACTAATGAACTAATGAATTTGGAATTTTCTTTTTCTTCTGTAGTACATTAGCTTAATCTTATGCTGGGGTGGGAATTGTACCCCAAAAGTCACTGAAACCACTTAGATCTGGCAGAACTCATTGCCACACAGCATCCTGATCTTGATGATACGTGGATTCAATGATAAATCCCTTAATTGAGCCCAGAATACAAATAATATCATTTAATTATCTCTAGGACATTTGATTTCCCCAAAGTTCTTGACAGTACATTGGTTTTAAAATTACCTGAATCCCACATGGGATATCTGTGGATGTGAGGTTAGGAATTCCACTGTCCGCATAATAGAGGTATTTAAATTTCCTGCTACTCTAGAAAGAAGGCGTTTTATTTATGAATGACCAAAATGAGCTTTCCTGGTTTGGCAATGAGAAAACCGCTGGGTGAGTCTTTCATAATCTCATTCCCGCTAATAGCAAGGTCATCAGGTCATCAGTGTCTAAACAGCCTCTGCACTTGTAACACAGGGCTTCCTTCTGAGTCCTTTAACCTGCATTCAGTGAACTTCCCCATGGACCTGGTGTGGCTCAGGGAAGCACATAAACACAGAGAAGAGGAATTTCCCTTTGCAAGTGCATGTTTTTCTCAACAACTTGGGTGGATTCAAGTTTGTCCTCAAATTATCAGGTGATAGTACCTTTCAGAGTTTCAGTGACAGTTATCAACTGAATATTATTACTTTCATCTAGCATTAAGTCAAAATAACGCTTTTGACAGTATTTTTTTATTAGCTTTATTTTAACATGTTGCCAAGGGAAACACAAAGCACCTGTGTACGTAAATATGGGATTTTCCACTCTACCCAGAATGTGTTTACACTGCTGGGGTCCTGGTCTGGGTACACAAAATGACCTTTCCCTTGACTTGTAACGGAGGATTCCTGAAAAGATGAGGAGACTGTGCTATCATTAACTTTATGAGATTGATAATTAAAGAAATTTTGCAAGAAATCCTTTGATAAATGAATAAACCATTACAATGTTGCTCTTTGTAAAAATATTTATTTTGCCACCTTGGATTTTTGTTAAAAAGCATTATAACCACATGTGGACCAAAACTTTGATAAAGCATCCAGAAGACTGGAAATTAATTCATAGCTTCTTCTTTGATATCTATACTTAACACTTCATTATTGCAGTAATAAGAATTTATGGTTTATCCATGCATGGTGGTGCATGTCTGTAATCCCAGCACTTGGAAGTTAATTGCTGTGAGTTCAAGGCCAACCTGAGCTACATAATAAGTTCAAGACCAGCTTGGACTACACAGCAAGACCTTGCCTCAAAAAAACAAAAAAAGAATTTATGGTTCAGCCACCTGCCTGCAATTTCAGCCACTCAATAGGCTGAGGCAAGAGAATCACGAGTTCTAGGCCAGCTTGGACAACATAGCAAGTTCAAGATCAGCCTAAACTATATATGAGATTCTTATCTCAAATAAACAATAAGTTTAAAAACAAGGTTTGAGGATTTAGTTCAGTGGTAGAGTACTTACCTAATATATGTGAGGTCCTGACTGGGTTTGCTCCTCAGTACTACAAACAAACAAACAAATGAACAACAAACAAAAAATTATAGTTCATCACTGAATGTCTTACCTGTTTATGGGCCATTTGAGCCCAACAAAAATTCTAGACACAGTTTTAGATTACCTAGCCTAAGGTTCTCTGTCACTTGACCAGAAGTATTTGGTGTGCTATGGGCACCACTGGAAACTTCCAGAAACTGGGTATAAATTGGTCTGATTTGTGTAAACCATCTGTTTGGTTAACTTCACTTCCTCATTTTGCAGAGGAGAAGGCAGGTCCTGCAGGCTTTGAAGTGACTTTCCAAAGGTGACATGGCAGTGGTTAGAAACCCAGGACACAGAGCCATGTCTCTGCATCCAGTCTTACCACAGTCCTGTTCAGTCATCCAGGGATTAAAAAATGAACAGATTTCTTATCATGGCAGTCATCTCCTTTTCAAAGTGTTCAGTAATCTTCTTCATATGCCTTTTTATTGAAATAGAATTATGGTGCATTGTAGAATGTGATTAGATGTATCAACCAAAGATTTTATTTATTGATGTGTGAGTTTTTAATCATTGATTATAGTTTGCTATTTAACTGTTAATTTATTGCAAATAAATTATTTTTAAAAAATTGTTCTTTCCTTACAATTTCATAAATTTACTAAGCGCATCTACCCCTTCTCTCCATGCTCCCAGTCACTAACATGGCTTTGACACCCCCCCCCGCTCAATTTCCATTGTCTTTAGGAAAAAAACGTAGCATCGCCCAAAGTCTCCCCCTACCCCACTCACTGCACTGTACCTTTCCCATCGTTTCCCAGTGGTCCTAATTCCCAAATCATAGTGGTAGTCAGATCATTTCCCTGCTACCAAACCTTCAGAAAAGTACCATACTCCAGCAAACCAGACCTTCTGCAGTCTGATATCCTCTCCCCTTCCACAATCCCTCCATGTGCTGCACATGCCATCCAACCTGCTTCCCTTGATGATATCAAAATCTGTTACTATGTTTCCTTCTGACTTGACTTTGGTGATTTCAAATGCTGGGCTGGAATGTTCCCATTCTTGTTGGTTCTACTCATCTTCCAGCTGTGCTAAATCCCATTTGCAAAAGTCCATGGTTCATTTTAAACAATGTCTCTCACATGAAGTACATGAAGTACTCTTAGAGTTCTACTTTTTGCTCTATTCTCTCTTTATCTCCCAGAATTCCCTTGTCTAACTTATGATCTCATTTCTTCGGCCCTGTACTGTAGATGTTACTGCCCATTCTGTTCCCCCTAGAAAGCTAAAACCTAGTTGAGGACAGCAACAGTTTCTTTCATTTTTTCATTTCTTTCTCTTGCAGTGCTGCAGATCAAACCCAAGGCCTCTGCACTGAACTCTGTCCCTAGATTGATTTTTGGGGAGTGGAGGGGACAGGGTCTCGTTAAATTGTTAAGCAGCCCGGGCTAGGGTCAAACTTGCAATCGTCCTGCCCGCTCCTGCCAGTGTGGAGATTATAGGCATATGCCACCAGGCCTGGTGACAGCGACAGTTTCTAACATTTAATTCTCACCACAGCCTTGCAAATGGTGTCCATTTTCAAAATGTGAAGCTACACGAGAATAGGCTTCTTGGAGCACAGTCTTCTGCCCTCTTTTAAAATGACATTGAAATGAAGCTTGAACTGGGTGAACTTTCCAGAGAAACCCAATGTCTGATGCTCATCTTAAAAGCTTGTTTCTTGTAATTTCTATTCAGGGATGCCCCTTGCACCCTCTGCCTTATGAAATTTCATCACCTAAGAATGACTCTTGATGGCCAAACTGTGTACAAGTTATGCACGACTGGCTTTGTCCTTAGAGAGGCAGAAGCTGAAAGGGCTCTGGAGAATGGACAGCTTAACTGCTGACCCATGGGTTAGAGGTCAGTCAAAAGTCACATCCTTAGACAAAAAGGTCAAAGATATGGAAGGGATCTGAAAGTCAATGGCAATGTAAAACAAGAGATTTAGAGCAGGTGTACGGAAAGGCATGCCAAGGAATGGATGTTGCTAAGGATTATAGGAGACCAGAGGGGTTGGGGCAAGGTCTCCTGAGCCTCATGCCCGCTTCTGTGCCCTCCAAAGCTTACAAGAAACAGGGAGACTCTTCATTTTATGCTCCCTTTCTTGCGAATGGCCTATCATGAATAACTTTTGAAGATCACCAGATTTTTATATAAGCCTTAGTGAGGTTTGTAATCTAAGTAATATTTGTCCCAAGAATTTAATTTCCAGAGCTTAGCAATTCCCTGGTAGACTAATGAAGAAAACTGTTCAGTTGCCTTTTCTGGGTAACTATAAAATTGTAGTATGATGCAGTAAATATGTTCACATTCTTGGACCTATGTAATTAGCCTTCTAGGAGCCTAGTATAATGAAATATTCAGAATTATGGTTAAAGAATTATGTACATGGCCCAGCATGGTGGCTGTGATTTCAGAACTCAGGAGGCTGAAGCAGGACAATCACTGTGAGTTTGAGGCAAGCCTGCTCTACACAGCAAGACCCTGTCTAAAAAAAATTATGTACATGGACCAGGCATAGTAGCTTGTACCTGTCATGCTAGCTACTCAGAAGGTTGTGGCAAGACAACCACTTGTGCCCAGGAGTTCAAGGTCAGCCTGGGCACAGAGGAAGATCTTATCTCTTGGGGGGGATGCACACATATAAAATAATTATGTATATGAATATATATTTCATAATTTTTTACAATATACATAAAATAATATTAAGACTAAAGGTGTCTTAAATGCTTACTATCTGCCATGCACTGTGCCAAGAGCTTCTAATATATAGCTCATTTAATCTTCATAGCAACATTTTATATATATATATATATATATATATATATATATAATATTATTGTTCCCATTTCACAGGTGAAGAAACTTAGGGGTGAAAAGGTATCTAACTTGCCCATATTTCTACTGCACAGCCAGAATTTGGCCTGTAGTCATTTTTACTTTAAATCACTACATTATACTTAGTGGCTTTTCACAGAATTTTTATTTACATCAGAGTTCTTATTTATTTGTAACTTTAACTACTTTAATACAATCTCATAGATCAGGTATACTACCCAGCAACACTATTGGAAAAACGAACACCACAACCCTTGGGAAGAAAAAGCCCCCCATTTGGAAGGAGCAGGCTGGGGTTAGTACTACCATGAGACTCAGTGAGTGAACTGTCCTACTGAGTGTGAGGGCTGAGGGTGCACCTGGGTTGTTTCATGTCTGTACTGGGTGTGGTGCAACATGAGACAGTTTTGCATTTCTTTGTCGTTGCCATCAACGATGCTTTGACTGATTTTTCCCAATGGTATGTGGGCCAAGTTAGGCCTGTCTCAGCTCTTTCCCAACTTGAGCTCCACCTGGGCTCCTCCAGTCCTGGTTTTAGCTTCTCTGGAGGTGGGGAGGAAGAAAGATTTAAAGAAATGAACTGTTTTCCTAACTGGGTATGAGATTGCATTCTTGTTCTCTTTGTGTGTTTAACTTAGAGGTTTTGCAGAATTTAACCTTTTAGATTCAGCAAGATGACCATGTGTGCAGTCTCGTGGTCACCAACAGAATTTGGTGGCAGTGGAGTAGTAGCCAGATTACTTCAGTGTAAATTTTTTGTCTCTCACTAAATAAATCAAGGTTTAATTTGTTCTCGTGGTATATGTATATGTGTGTCTGTCTACATACTTACTGTATGTATATGCTACATGTACTCTTTCTACCAATGTACAGTGCATCTGTGAAGGTATAATTGTGTTAGAAATTGACTTATATAGACCCTCCCCTTCCCTACATAGGCACTGCATGAAAACTGAATTTTGAAAGAGGCCCACTTGAGCAACATAGTGAGACCTTGTCTCAAAAAATAACAAAAAACAAAGAAATCTCTACTTTCTGTATTTCAGAAGTAATATTGTTTAAGATATTGAGATAATAAAGAAAAGTAATGTATAAAGAAAATATTGATCAGAAAGTTATTTTCCAAGGCTATTAAAGAAAAAAAAGGAGAATGAAAGCAGGACTATTAAGTTAGATTTTTTCTTTTAAAAATATTTTGATTAGATAATTCACTTTTAAAGACTCAGAATCAAAGTTCCACTGAGGGTAAAACTCAATGGTAGAGTACACTCTCCATGCACAAGGTCCTGGGTTTGATCCCCAGAGCCACAAAAAAATGAACAAACAGGGCTGGGGATTTAGCTCAGTGGCACAAGCACCTGCCTGGCAAGCAAGAGGTCATGCATTTGATCCCCGGTACCAAAAAAAAAAAAAAAAAAAAAAAAGGACAATCAAAAATTTCCATTGATTTTCATGTAGGTTAAAATGACTTGCTTCTATCTTTTTCCATCTATCATACCTCTTCTGCACTTTTTTTTTCCCCCTCGGTATCGGGGATTGAAGCCACTGAGCCAAACTCCTGGCCTTATTTTTTTTTGAGACAGGGTCGCACTATGTAGTTCAGGCCAGCCTTGCTCACGCTGTAGCCCAAGCCGGCCTCAAACTCACAATGCTCCTCCTACCTCAGCCTCCTGAGTGCTGGGATTAAAGGCGGGCCCACCACGGCCAGCTAGCACCTTTTTATCAGTGGTTCCTTATGCAAATATAACTATAAACTCTCATTTTTTCCTTTTAATATCCCCTTATTGTTTTCCCTTTTAACACTATAGTCTAGAGATCTTCCTAAGTCAGAGAGGACTTTCTTACTCTTTTTAGTATCTGCATGTTTTACCTCATGTGGATATACTATATAGTCAGTGTGTCACACTGAGGGACACTTGGAATATTTCCAATGTGTTACAATAAATACTCTTCAACACACTTGATTGCCCAAGCTAGCAGGTACTGCATATCTGTAGGATAATGTGCTCTTAGCAGCAACATGGGCATTCCTATTTATGCAGGAATTTACCTATAGAGTATGAAGACAGTTGCTGGGACACTTGTCAGTCTGGTAGGTGAAAATGTTATCTCAGTGTGGTTTTTTTTTTTTTTTTTCTTTTTGCGGCACCAGGGATTGAACTCACAACCCCGCGCCTGCCTGACAGGCGCGTAAGCTGCTGAGCCAAACTGCTGGCCCTGGTTTTTTGAGGTAGGGTCGCACTGTGTAGCTCAGGCTGGGCTTGCGCTCGCGTTGTAGCCCAAGCCGGCCTCGAACTCACAACGCTCCACCTACCTCAGTGTGGTTTTAATTTGCATTTTTTATTATGCGTGAGCCTGACATATGTTCATGGGTCAATTGTAGTTCTGTTTCTGTTAGATATCCTTTGCCTTTTTTCCCCATTAAAATGATCTTTCTTTCCAATTTCTAAACCTTTTTATAAATGGAAATCAACCCTTTTTCTGTAATGTGAGCTACAAATATTTCTCACCAGTATTTCTTATAGTTTCATGGTTTTATTTATAGTATTTGTTTGCCATATGTAAGAATTTAATTAATATAGAAAACATCAACTTTATGGTTCTATATTTTGTTTTTGCTTTGTTTTCATCTTTTTTGAGACAGTCTCACTATACAGTTCAGACTGGCCTTGAGCTCACTTTGTAGCCCAGACTGGTCTTGAACTTACAATGATCCTCCTGCCTCAGCCTCCTGAGTGCTGGGATTATAGGCATGTGCCACCAAACTCAGCGGCTCTATATTTTGATTCATAGTTAAAAACTCTTCTTTATGCTGAGGTTTTTGTCCTTTAGGATTCCCTTTTTCTAGAACAGGAAACTGAACTCAGGACCTCACGCTTGCCAGGCAGGTGCCGTGCTGCTGAGCTATATCCCCAGCCCAGGATTCACTTTAAAATCTTGCTGTGAGCACCCGTCTTTGAGGCTTGATGTAAGAAACTGGGGGGAGAGGATAGCACTGAATATCCCTGATCATTTACTAAGAAATCTTCTTTAAGAAGTTGAAAGTTACATACTCAAAGTAAATTCAAACTGAAAAAACTAGCTCCCTCACCAAACTCTAAATTTGGCTCTAGTAAAGAGGAGTTTCAAACTCAAACACAAAGAAGGAGGAGGACCAGGGTTCAGTGAGTTCTGAGATGGTGATGGCCTTCACCTTTGGTGAAGATTAGTTGGTAAAGCTAAGAGGGCACCCCCATCCCCAGACTGGAAGGAGAACAAATATCAACAGAAGGGAAGAGGAAAGACGAGAAGCATTAAAAAATAAAAAAGTATAGATGATGCCAGGTGTGGTGGTGCAGGCCTGGTAATCCCAGCATTCATGAGGCTGAGGCAGGAGGATTGATGTGAGTCTGAGGCTAGCTTGGGGTACATAGTGAGTTCAAGGCCAACCTGAACTACATAGAGAGACCCTGGTTCAAAAAGACAAAAAATAACTTATGCAGATGAACAAGTGTTCAGAAAGTGGGGCCCCAGAATGGAATAGCTGAGCAAGGGTGGGTCAGAGTCTCCTGCCATTCCTAGTGTCTTAGTTACTTTTCTCTCTGCCCAACTTTCTTTTATGATACCTGGGCCCTCTTCCTAACAGAATGCATGAAATATAATGTTTTCACCCAAAGCCTGAGGGAAAGCAGGCAGTCAGAGCTGTGGAGCTTTGCAAGCCTTTTCCTTATTTGCTTTTCACCATTTGCTCTGGACAGGAGACCTCGAGATCCCAGTGTTACTCTTTTGGTATTCCACAGCTCACCCTGGCTTCTAGCAGGTGGATATTATTTTCCTTTCTGCTTCTCCTGATTAATTTCTTCCCCAGGCTCCAAAACTTCTGAAAACAACTTGCAGCATTTCCCCTTTATTTCTGAGAAACTATATGGTTCTAGGCTCCAGGAGGAAAGATGCTGCATCATGGAAATTGGCAAGGATAGATGTACTGGTAAAATGAAAGGGAAGGTAAAGTGGAGAAAAGATGGCTCTTGAGTCTACAAATTTTGATGCACTGTGCTTGAGGATCTTGATATACCTTCTTGGATATGTGACACAAGTGTATTTGAATATGGCAGATTTGTGTTGAGAGGGGAGTCAAAGTATAAATAGGTAAGGGTTATTAATACTCATCATGTGTCTGTGTGGGCCAGAGGTTTTACAAACATCTTAAACAACTAGTTAATGGAGATTCTTGCTCCAGCTTACAGTTTGGGGAAGCTGTGGCTTAGAAGAGTCTAACAGACAACTTGAGGTCACACAGGTACAAAACAGGAAGGTGAGGTTGTGAGTCCAGGTCTACTGTCAGCAAAGGTCAAATTTCTTTGACCATTTCTTCTGCTTTCAAGAATAAAAACTTCCTGTGAAAGAAATGCTTACTGCTGTCACTCAGTGATTGAAATAAGTTCTAAATAAAAAGTACAGAGTAATTTTGTTGGTGATTTGGGGTTCTATTTAGTGATAAGAATTTTGGTAAAAGAAAAATTATCCAAAAGTTAGTGCTGTAGAGTCAGATACACTAAGATGCTCCCTGAGGACTGTGCATACTAATGCATTTCATGCTCAGTCCCTAGCAATGGTGTCTTGGGACTGCTTCATATTTTTGAGAGGAAAAGATTTCTCTTCCCCTTGAGAATGGTAAAAAAAATCATTTGCTTGAAACTCAACACTTACTCCTTACATAACTTAGAGATTCTTATTTTTCAAACTAATAAAAACTTCAGTTATACCCACACTGTCTGTAGTAGAGAAAGGTGCACTCCATCAAAAATCTCCCCGTGTCAACTATTACATTAGTTGATTGTTGCCTTTGTCTTTGTGGTTTTAAATCCAAATTACCCAAAGCCTAAAACAACTACTACCACCTAGCTTTTATTTTTATTTCCCTTTTCCAGAAATAAAGGAAAGATCCAGGAGGCCATTTCACAAAACACTGACATCAAGCCTCCAATGGACTTTGTTTCCCGTGAGTAAGCCCCTTATCAGTCTCTTGCAGAGATTCTATGACGTTATCGCGATATACCAGATCATGGGGCTGACCACTCTCAATGCTGAGTAGGAATCAAATGGACATTCTCTTCTGTCAGCAGCTCTGCTTTGCCAATGCAGATAAATCAATTAATGGGATGCAGAGTCGATGTCTTGCCTTTCTCTTCCCTGTGCTTACCTCCCCAAGCTCCCGGACTCCTCAGTCCCCTTTAATACCATCTGAGAGTCCTTACTTACAAGAGGGTTTGTGCAGGTGCAGGCATTCAGGCCCGCAGCAGAGGAGCAATTGCCGCCCCTTCCTTTCCCCCCTTCCAGACTCCCCTCTTTGTGAGGCACTTTTCTTCTCTCTGCCTTTCAGACCAAAGACGCCCCCTCAGCAGCTAATCTAATCGGATTATGCTAATTTGTACTTCATGAGCCTAAACGGCATAACAAGATCTGCAGAGGGCTAAGGCCAGAAAGAGAGGGACAATGACTTTGTCAGTAACCAACCCCCCAAAAGTACAAGAAGAATGTTGGTCCTGCATTTGGCTGCACAAAGCTGCCCCTTTGGGAAGCCTGCGGAGCTCTCAGCGGTTTAGAGTGCCCACAAGCATCTGTGCTTAAGATGGAACAGGCGGCGTGGCAGAAAGACAGCAAGGACCACATTGACAGTGCTGGTTTTCTGTTCCATTTACCCTCTTGACTAATTGATACATACCTTTGGAAGCTGAACCTAGGCAGTACAATTCAGCAAATATTTACAGGCAACTACCACCCATTAAGGATGATGTTTGTGGTCTCTAGGACACATGAAGTTGCCTGAGACTTAGTTTTCACCCTTGAGAATTTACAGTCTGGTAGAGAAAGATATTCTATGTGCAGAGATTAGAAAATAATTTAGTGAGGTGATTTCAGTTCCTCTGTTCTCTCTGCCTCATTCTGGCTGACTGTGCTGGTCATCTTCCACAGACGACTTTTAAATTTTCTTTCTTATTTCATTTTTTTGTTTTGTTTTGTTTTTGTTGTTGTTGTTGTTGTTGGCACTGGGAATTAAACTCAGGGTCTTCGCACTGAGCTGCATTCCCATTCCTTTTTACTTTTTATTTTGAAACAGGGCCTTGCTAACTTTGCCCAGCCTGGACTCAAACTTTCAGCCCTCTTGCCTCACACTCCCAGAGTGCTGGGATTTCAGGCATGCACCACCATGCCCAGCTCACAGAGGATTTTTAAAGGTAAGTTATATTTATATAAAGCTTTATGTTTAATTAAGATGCACAATAGAAGCATAAAACTTGATTTTCATAACACATTGTGAGAGAAATAAAACTGGTATTTTTAACCTGTACTGAATGACTCATCCAAGAAGAATCCTCTAGTTAATAACTGAACTTCCAGTTTCAAATCTACTGTTCCTACTCACTCCGAGGATGCTCTTCACAGAAGTCCGGGTCAACAACTCCGTTCTCTCACGTAGGAGTAGGAATGGCCCAAAATGTTAAACCTTTGCACTAATAACCTTTAAAAGTCCTTCAGGCATTGTGAAATTGGAACAGCTAATTTGATTTTTCAAATGGGGAAGTGAAATTGCTCCATCAAAATGATCTAGACAAGTGTTTTGATGATAAACTTCTGCTCGCTTCTAGGCTTGAGCTTCCTTGTCACCATTCTTGGATGTTTATACCATTTGCTGCCTTCCTTAGTTCTTGCTGCCTTGGATGGCTGACACGCAGCATGTTTACTAATTAGTTTCTAAACTGGTTATCCCCTCAGGTGATAGAACCTCAGCAGTCAGAGACCTCTTCCCTGGAGATGGTCTGCCGCACACCTGTCCACGTCACAGCTTCCACAGGAACATATCTTTCATCTTTGCCAGAGTCTTCACTCCCTCCGGGATCTTTTACTGAGTTCCTGTTTGTGATTGGAGAGACTCTTGTAATTCACAGTTCATTTACTGAGCTGAAAAGATTAACTATCCTGAAATTAATGAGAATGATTGAGGTCTTCACAGTCAGATGCTCACTTCAGCATGGCCCCCTCCCACCTATTCCAAAATAGGTTAAATGAGCAGCCACATAACATGCAGGAACAGTAAGTTCCTTTCAAAAGCAGAAAACAAAGATGTATTTCATTTCCACTTTCATTCCTCTCTTTGTACAGTTAGCAAAACTTTCGCATAGCCTCAGATCCTGGTTGGGATGTGCAGTGGAATTGCAGAGAATTGGAGGTAGAAAATTTCAGATGAACTGAATTAATTTGTTAACACTGAACTGTCCTTATTCAATTTATAATTGCCTTAGGACACTTTTTGTCTGAAAGGTTTTCACTAGTACTTTATTTGTTTATTTATTTATTTATTTATTTATTTTTATTTTAAAGATAGTAAAATCCAACAGAATGTAACAGTACAAAGTCAATCAAAACAAAGCAGTAGAACTGGTACAGAACTTCAAAGAAAGATACTAGAAAAACAATAGCTACTATAGTATATCTTGTTATTTTCAGAAGAGTTGACCATTCCAACAGGTATAGTAAAATCAAACCAAAAACAAAACAATAAAATCAATAAAAACAGAATATGAAATGAAGCAAAAAAAATTAATCAGAATAAAGCAAAACAATGAGAACAAATATTGGGCCTCTGAGACAAGACAGAAGAGAATCTCCCATATTTGCTACATTGCATGTTGTCATCTTCCCAAGAGATGCTCAGACTGCAAAATCAACTGAACAATACAAGCATTTAGTTGCTTTATGTACCGTAATTGCTATCAATTTAGCTGGCCCTCCAAACCAGCAGGTTGCTAATGGCAGGGGTGGGGTGTCCTTGATTCTTAGCCTGCTTGCCAGTACTATGGGAGTCACATCTGTTTCTCTTCCTGGAGTCCACGCCAGTGGCGCACACTCACCAGGAATGCAGGCTAGTTGTCTTCTGGTTGGGTCCTCCCTGACCCATTGTGGTGGGTTCTCAAGAGGCACATCTCTTTCTCTCACTAGTATTTTAAATGAATTTCCTTAGATGGTTCACTATTCTGAGCCAAGTTCAGACCTTCTGCTATGTGTTTAATTTACAGAATGAGCACTAGTGAACACTTGAATGATCTTGGTATTAATTTTGCTGCAGGTGACTTTCATTTGTTGATGAAATGCTGCCCTATCAGAATTTTAGTGCTATCCCCACATTTTTCTCAAATTCTCATCATAAGCCTTATAAGGGTTACAGGTCTGTGGATGTGAGCTGCAGTCTTGGAAGTTTGCCAAGCTAATGGCTTTGACCAAATTCAAATTAAGAATCAAAGACATAGCTCTGTGAAAAAAAATGACTTCTTCATGAGAACAATGATAGGTTTTTTTAAACTTAAAAGATTTAAAAATTTGGCTAATTTAAAAAAAAAAACCTTGCTGAATAAAAAATGCTTGTATTGCATTAGATTAAATCATTTCCCATTAGACCTGCCAACAGACATTAATATTATTGAGAAATTTTATTACTATTTTATTCTGGCAGTTTACACTCCTCTGTATTGTACAGACCTGAGGATTCACCAAAGCCAGAACCAGAAATCTTTGAAAGTAGAATATAATGTGAATGATCCTCCCTGCTCCAGTCACATAGTAGAGTCAAGTTTCTAAGCTGGTACTATTGAGACAAGCATATTAAAGACAAAACAAAGAGAAAAGGAGTAATATATCAGGTCAGAACAGGCAGGATGCCAAAAATTAAGTCCAAATAGCTTTGGGTATTTTGCCTAGGATCAGTTTCTAGGGTAGCACAATGAAAATTACCAAATGCAAATGCAATGGAAGAATCACAGTCCATTGTCACATCTGGGATTAAAGCCAGAGAAAGTGAACGAACAAAAGACCAGATGGTTATCAGATCCAGTGGTTTAATGTTTTTTGGGATCAAACTATGGTACCCCAAAGTATGGCACTTTGGCATACAGATTCCATTGAGCTAAAGGAGACTGTGAGGCTTCAAAACTAACATCTATCTGACTTTTTCCTGCCTTTCTGTCTTTTCCCTCTTTAACTCCCAAAGTGAGTCACAGACACCAGGATTCCTCTTTGTCAAGCCCAATCATAGAAACTAGAACCCCTTTCCCTGCCCCCCAAATGCAAGCCATAAAACCTGAAAAGCTCACTCTTTCATCTCCCTTCTGTCTTCTTTAGCCGCATTCCAAATGAACCCCGCCACACCCTGGAAGAAGCAATGCTACAGAGAGACCAAGAAGAATCTGGAAGGGCCTCATATGGTGTTCCTGGCAGTCTATTACCATTACATTGTAACCTTTTGTCCAGTCAGATTTCTACATGACTGACCATTTTTCATAAAATATAAGCAAAAGTTTTCCTTGGGTCTTTGTTTCCAAAACCTTTATAGTACATAAAAACTTTGATTAAATTTGTTATTCATTTCTTTTGTTAACCTGTGTTTTTAAAGGAGTGTCAGCCACCACCCTTATGCTGGTGAGGAAAGGTGCCATTTTTCTGCCCCTACAGTATATGGGGTCCCATTTCTGAAACTGTCTCTCATTATTCACAAAGACCCAACTTCCAGAACTGTTGTGCAACACTAGCTTTGTACCATGTCATTCTTTCCCTGAACTCTATGCCAGTTCTTCAGTCTGAGTTCATTTTGAGGCTTTGTGGGAAGGTGGTTCTGGAAGACACATGCATCACGGGCCAGGGAGGTCCAAAATGTACTGACAGACATAGCAGTGAGCCTTTGAGAGCTCTTAATATGATACTGGGGGATGGCAAGATAGGGTCCCTGGATCTAGTCTCTTGTGATTAGATTCATTAACAGGAGTATGAAAAGTACAGTGCCCTACAGAATAACCCATCAGATAATGGCTGCCTTATGTGATAGACTATTCTTTCGCTTACTGTAAACAGAAATTATATTACTTTATAGACTTGGGCTGTATTGGGTGATCCTATGTACCCCCAAGTCCTCACATACTTTTGATGGGGCTAAGTCAGGCGCTTGCTTGTGATAGGTTTGTTGTCTAGCACCGAGATTGATGATGTGAGTGCTATACCTGCCCAGGGGTGGAACTGAGACACAATGTAAAGGAAGGCTGGTCTCTGTCTTGCTCACTTCCACCCTCTTTCTCGCGCACGCGCACTCTTGCTCTCTGGCCAGCGCACCTTGCTGCTTGCAGCCTCCATGAACAGTGGCCCCACCACGCCATGCTGACTTGGAGCCAACTAAGTGTGGACTGAAACTCCTGAGAAACTGTAAGAAATAAATCTTTCCTTCCCTAATTTTGGGTGTCAGGTATTCTGTCTCGGCAATGAGTAAAAAGTATATCACGTATATCTCACGGGAGTCCAGTGTAGACAATAACTAAGACATGGGCTTAGGCTTTTTATGAGACATTTTTATAAGATGTGTAGATTAAAGTCCTGGCTAACCTCTGAATCTCTGCATTTAGCTAAAAGCTGAGCACCTTGTAAATTAAAAACTACATGATGTCCACTATTTTAGTGGTCAAACTTGCTGCCCTGATCTTCGATAGGAACCTCCCAAAAGATATCTCCTGTTTCAAAGCCAGGGAGGACAGGCAAACCGTCATGGTATGCCAAATGGGGTTATAACACTACTGCTTTAGCCAGTCATGTTTCCCAGGCTCTTAAACTCTCTGGTTTGGGTTAGTAGATCAGCCTGCAAAAGTATGCATGATCCCTTGTGCTTCCTGCAACTGTAGCACTTCTTATGCTATACAATATTTGTTCATGTCTGTGTGCCATGAGAGCAAAGATTTCTGAGAGTTTAGAGGTGTTCTTGATCTAGATCTAAGGTTAATTAGATGCACGAAGTAGCATTTTGGAATTTCCTCACGTATACCTCACAGGAGTCCAGTGTAGACAATAATGGTAATGATCTTTTTTTCCTTTAACTGTTGCCTGTCTGTCATCACAGTTTTCTTGATGGTCAGTCTCCAGCAGAATTGTTATCATCTCTGAAATCTGAAATCACCCTTCTCTGAAATCTGAAATCATCCTTCAAATGAATTTCTTTTTTTCCTTTAATGAATTTTGAGCCTGGCATTAGGTACCTTTGTTTCCATTTATCCCTGAGTTCTGGTGGGATGACACATGTTACTTCCAGACAGACACTTCCAGGCATGTCTGGAGCCCAAATTATATTTGTCCAAGGAACAACACCAGATAAAAATCTTACCCCTACTTAGCTGAAAGAAGAGGAGCAGGAGATGCACCCTTGTCTCAGGTGAAAGCTTACAAGTGAGAGGATGCACAGTATACAGAGGTGGAATCTACTACCTCTGCTTACTTTTTAAGCAGCTCTCTCGAGTTTAAAAAAAAGTAATTAACAAGGAATTGCTATTGCTCTTAAAGCCTTACATTAATGTGCCTAAAGATGAACTCTCGGATGAGTATTGTTAACTTCATCTACTCTGAAGGAAATTCTTTGAGAGACAGACTCCAGGGGAGGATAGAATTAAGAAAATTAACTGCAGTTTAGCTATTGTATCTTGAAGTTCCAGAAGAAATCGCCAACTGAGCCCATGGAATAGCAATGCTTTCAACTGGATTACAAACACACATGAATTAAGATAGGCTCTTCTCCCTGGTTTACCATGCTACTCTCAGACCTCTTCTGGATAGACAGAAAACTTAGGCAGGCAAGACTGCCTACTAAGTCCAGACAGGCTTAGTAAATTTGTTGGAAGACCTAATTTTCTCCTGTTTTATTGAAATACAAAATTTAAATAATTTTAAAGTATGTGTATTTTGAATTGTAATATATAACTATATATTTTATATATAAATAATAACAAATCTAATATGTATTATATAAATATTTAAGAAGCACATACAAGTCATAAAAATGCAACTCTGAATTTTCACAAAAGGAACACACTAATGTCATGAAATAGAATCCGAAACTCTAGAGCCAAATACTTCTTCCAGCCTCCTGGAGCAGTTACTATGCTGATCTCCAGGCTCAGAGATTAGTTTTACCTGTTTTGAATTCTATAAAAGAGATCATGCAAGAATGTATATATTCATATCTATCTATCTATCTATCTTTGGCTTATGGATTCTAACATTAAACTTGTGAGATTCATTGCTGCTGGTGTGGGGACTATTATTTCATTCAATTTTAGAATACTGTACATATGTGCTCTAAGTCTACAACATAATTTACTCATTCATATCACTTTTGATGAACATCTGGATTGTTTTCAGTTTGGGGCTATTACAAATAATACTACTATGAACATTTATAGAACTGTTAATGGTGAACATATATATATAGTTATAGAAATGGAACTGTTAGGTATGAGGATATGTAAGTGTTCACCTTTAGCAGATACCACCAGTTTTCCAAAGTGATTGTGTCAATTTATTCTCTCAACAATAGTGCAAGAGAGTTCAATTTGCTTTACATGTCACCAGTACTTGATATTATTTCTTTTTCCTTTTTGATGAACCTATCTTATTGTAGTTGCAGTTTACATTTCTATGATGACTATTCAAGTTGGGCACTTCTTCATATATTTATTGCTTATTTGGGTGTCATTTTTATTTTTTGTAGAGTTAGAGAGTCAACACAGGGCCTCATGCATCCTAAGAATGTACTCTAATACTGAGCTACATTGCCAGCCTGGATACCTTCTTTTGTTAATTGCCTGTTAGAGTTTTTCTACATTATTGTACTGAACTTTCTTTTAAAAATTGATTGCCTTTTATTGATTTATACATTTTGTATTTTCTGGATGAGTTCTTAGTTGGAGATAATATATGTACTTTATATATATGATATATGCATTATATATTATATATGTATGCATACATATTTCTACTTTTTACTTGTCTTTTTACTCTATTAATAGTGTCTCGATAATTGGAATTTTTATTTTAATAGAATCCTGTCTATAATTTTTTTTCTTCCATAGTTATGCTTTTTTGTGAGATGTATCGGTAGTTAGCAAAACATTTTTGTGGAACTCTTCACCTGTCTAGGAGAAATCCAAGTGTTAACAATAGCAATTTTATATGGCTAGTCAATCAACCTTTGTCTTTAAGGTATTTTCTTGCTTTATTTGCTTGACTTTTTCTTACCTGACATTTTACTTGGTAATGTTTGACTCTGTCCCACTTAAAACTAGCAGAGTATATCTCATTGGTCATTAGGTTGGATTTCCTAGCCTTAGCTGTGATCTAATTGACCAAACTTGCCAACCACTCACTCTAAGGAGCCAGTGTCCATATCCATGTGTCTAATTTTATCTTCAGCCTCTCTTCTGGTTATGGATTTGCAACAACTGTTGGCCTAGTTGTCCATCCTAACTGCAGTTTAGAAGGGGACATTCCTTTATTTAGAATATGCCCTGGCTATCCCAGTTTTTACTTTGGCATTTCAAACTTAGGTGAATTTAAAGGATCAGAGATCCTGTCAAAGACTTTTCTGCACTAAATTAATTTCAATATAAATGAATTTTAGCCAAAAGAATGTAAAAAGAGAACTTCTAGGAAAGCTCAAGAACTTGGCTTTAGTCAAAGCAATAGCCACATCTTTCTGTATTAGGAAATGCATTACTGCTACTTCCATGGGGGCAAACTTTAAAAAGAAAATAGAAATAAAAAATAAAACAAAAACAGAAGGAAAAAAAAGACCCCAAAATTCTCATATCTTTTCTTGGAGTGCTAGCAACGATTTTACCAAACTTCTTAGAACTGTTGGTACCTAAGAATACTGATTTTTATTATTTCAATTAGGTCAAACAGGGCAATGCACCAAGACACAAATTTGAATTCTTTTATGTGTTAGGCATTTTTCACAAAATTAGTCAAAATTAAATTCTACTCACGACAAGAGAAAATGATTCAGAAACTATGATATTGGATACATTCTGATTAATTATAGCTGACATTTATTGAGGGTTTATTGTCATTTACATGTACTAACATGCTTAATCTTCACTAAAAAACTATGAGATCCAGAATATTATTTCTGCCATTTTATTTTTTTTTATTTTGTTTTGGTACCAAGGATCAAACTCATGACCTCACACTTGAGGCAGGCTCTTATGCCACTGAGCTAAATCCCTGGCCCTTTTCTGTCATTTTAAAAATGGGAAACAAAGAAAGAAACTTGCCTAAGGAAATTCAGCTGACAAGTGGATGAGTCAGTATTTGAAACAGGACATCTGGCTTCAACATACTCACTTTTAACCAGCATGCTTCTAAAATCCACATACTCTCTAGATACTGTAGTTAGAAACAGAAAGGAACTTCTAAATTCTGTGAAACCTGGGTTATTATAGGTGAAGAATAATAGATAAGATTTATCAAGCCCTTGTCATGTGCTAAGTACTGTGTGAAGCAATTTCTATGCATGAACTCTTAATTTTGAAAGCAACACTGTGAAACAGCACTGTCATTCCTATGGTAAGAACGAAGACACAGGGTTATAGAGATTTAGCAACTGCCTCCTATGAGGTTACACAATAAGTAGATTGTTTGACTGCAGATGGAATTGTATGTTCTATGTTACCACAGTGCTAGACTACCTTCTGAGATGAGCAAGCTTCTCAAATGCACTCTCTGGTGTAGCCAAGAACACAATTTGATACACTGTGAATCGTTGGGTAAGGTTAATAGAGAGGTAGCTGAAGAGTTGGAGGAAAAACCTTTGCTATCAGATGTGATGAGCCCTGTCTGAAAGATGAGATACATGTTTATTGAGTGAGTGAACACTATAAATAGCCTGATAGTCCATCTGAAATAATGAGATAGGAAAGCTTTACACAGGGTTTTCCATGCTATATTTCTAGTTCCACCAGTTGTTTGAAGGGGGAAAAAAGGTTTCCAAGGTTAAATAACTTTGGGAAATTAACTCTTTCTTAGATAAGCTTAATACTTACAAGAAGTTAGCCTATTGTTAAAAAAATTCTCCTTTATTTATTTATTTATTCTTTTTACTTTTATTTTTTATTTTTTTTGGTACTGGGAATTGAACTCATGACCTCATGCTTGCCAGGCAGGCACTGTGCTGCTGAGCTACATCCTGGGCTCCTTAGCTTTTTTTAGATTAGGAAATTTACTACCAATTTTGTGTTCAAAATTTTAAGAATGTCCAGCTTCATGGATAATGAGTAAAATGCTAATAGTGTTTTAAGGATTTTACATTTATATGACTGATGCAAATTTATACAATTTATGGAATGTACACTGTGATCAATGCAGCCACTGGAATGTGCATTCTTCCCATTCATACATATACAATTTCATTATTTTAACAGTGGAACTGGAAGATATGTGAACTAGACATACTTTATGTGAAAACTAGACAGCTTTGGGCTCAAGCAATGGAGTATTTATTATCAACTCTCACATACAAATGACTTTCATTGGAATGATTTACCTCTGTAATTGTTGCTCAGAACCCATTTACAAATGTATTTGCCCTCTCTTTATTCATGGATTCTCCTGACGCGTTGCTGGTTTTTGGACTCATTTATGAATGCTTAGGTAAGATTCCTCCTGTTTGTCCAAACATCAAGTAAACATTGTGTTCTCATTGCTAGTGTGTTGGTTTAATCAGTCCATCCACAAACAAATCATTGACAGTTTATGAGTCTTAGCCACACATATATGCATCTTTTTTTTTTTTTATAGCTCTTATTCATCTACCTCATTTAAAAATCTCTGCCCTTTGTTTTCTGGTGTAGTAAGATGTTAATGCGAACTTACTATCTCAGAATTCTAACCAGAATTCTTAAGACAAAAGATGCTACTTCCACACTCTAAAAAAAGAAGTTAAACTATCTATGTAAGATTTAATACAAGACTATCTATTTAAGACTTAATACAAGGTAATGATCTATCTATGTAGACTTAATACAAAACTATCTATGTAAGGCTTAATACAAGGTAGCAATTGGTCCAGAGATCTTCACTTTCAATAGCTCAAGTAGTCAAAAATGAAAGGAAATTCTTGAAAAGAACTTCAGAGGGTAAAGAGTTTTGCTTTTCTATTCCTCTCTCTATGAGGAAAGATGTGCTTCCCTTCTCCAAGCCAATTCAGACTTCACTACATAGGCAAAGGATCATTTTCTCTCAAACAACAGAAAGTCTGAGACATAATTGATAAATTTAGTATATGTTATTTTCTTCCAATATCACAAGATAGTTGCCCCATCTCAAGGCTGGAGATGGGCCAATGTTAAGGGTATAGGTCTTTTTTTATCAGGAAAGCTAAATTTTTTAATTGATCTACTCTTCTATCCTTTTACTATTACCATTTTGTCCTAACTACTTCGGCTTTATGGTAAATCTTGAGGTTGGATAGTGTCAATATTCCTACGTGTTCTTCACTTCGTTTCCAGAAGCATGTCAACAGACCTTCCTTTTAGTTTCATTTGTCATATTTTAACACATGGCAACTCTGCTGAGAGTCTGGATAAGTCATATTTAATGTTTTAACCTAACATGCATGACCCAGCCTCCCATAAGCAGGAGAGGGCCTATTTCCCATGCTAGGGTAGGTGGGGTACCCTGACAACACTGAATAAGGGGATCTAGAGACTGAGGGATGTTGGCATTATTACAAGTCATGGAGAGAAGCCTATACTCACCTGTTTCTGGTCTCAGAAACGCTCTGCTTCTTGTTCTTTTGGGGGCTTGACTGTTTAGCTCTTCTTCGCTTTCATAAGATTCCCTGGTGGCCCTTCTGTAAATTTCTCACTTGCTTATGCTATTTGTATTCCAAAGCACTTTTTGTTTTTAAAGCATCCACTCAACATTCAAAATTCTAATATTCTGTGACTTTATGGTGCCTGTTACACTTGCTAGGTTGTAACCACAAGTGTTGTTAACCACAGACAATGGGCAACTATGGCATTGGTGAGTGACTGCAGCTTTGGCAGTCCTTGCACTGATGACAATTAGAGATAATCCCTCTGATAACACAGGATTTTAATTAGGTAAATTTGTACTTGTTGTGTATGGAGACTGTTTTTAGTTCAACAGTTTAACAAACAGACAAGCAAAGTCATATTTTCCAAGACACAATGTGAATGCCACTATTATTAGATACATGTTTAGTGTGTACTTGGGTTAGTTTATCACTAAACCTCATGAGCCAATATCTCATTGTACTGATTGAATTGAATGCACTGGATATTTTTAGGGCAATTGGTGCTCTCTATTGAATTCTCCTTGATAAACCTGAACATTAAAAAAGTTAAATTCAAAGTACACATATTCTGTCTTACATCTCATACATTATTATAATACAATCTGATACAGTGCAGTTATCAAGTTCTTATCAAAGTAACTTTACAGAAATTCCTCACCAGAATATTGAAGTTTAGACGTGCAACTTAACTTTTATTATGAAACTTCCTAATTATGGACTCTTTGTGGTCCTTTAAAAAGGTATTGTTATGGATTTCCCAGAGTGAAAGGAATGCCACCCAGTGGATAGAAAATAGTATTGCAGAAAATAAATGGCTAGGATTGCATTCATGACACCGAATTTCAGGACATTGCCACTTGCGCTAGGGAGATGGACGAGCAAGCTGAGACTAAGAAGGGTTATGAGAGTTATTTTAATCTGGTGATTAATACTAGTAGCAGAACTGTAATGTTTATATTAATAGAGACACATACCACTGAGGAAAGCATTTGTTCATTTATAGTCTGGATGATTTTGTGCTCCCCACCCCATCCCGAGGACATTTGTCAATATCTACAGACATTTTTGGTTGTCACAGTTGATGTAAGAGTGCATATGTACTGTGTGTATGTGCTACTGGCATGTGATGCCAGGGATGCTGCTAGACACCTTATAATACACAAGCCAGTCCAGTCCCCCAGTAAGGACTGCTCAGCACAAAATGTCAACAGTGCTGCTGCTGAGAAATCTGATTTATAAAAATTAATTTCACATCTTTTTGAACTCACATTTCCTTCCAATAGGTTTAGTCAAAATCCTTTTTAGATGTTGAGTTTTTTACTTCTTAATAAATGAAGTACTCTTTGTAATTTGGATTCATTTTATGAGCAATAAATATGTAATTTTGTTAACCACTTTTAGAAAACAGAAAAAGTTTAGATTTCGACGCACGATTTTCTTTTTTTTATTTTAAACAAAAGGAAAGTAAGAAACCAAAGCAAAACAATTTCACACAATTTTCTCAAATCTTGCCTTTCTTTCTTGCCAATTCCTCTCATTCCCCATTTTCTTCTACTACACCTAATTTAATTAGACTAAATAATAATCTATATACAGACCAGAGACAAATACAATGAGTCCGTTAAAATTTGAATAAAACTTATCTTTTTGTGAGATTACTATTTAACTTCCCTTAGATTAAAAAAAAAATACCTTTAGGTCTAGGCAGATGTGACCAAGCTTATCTTTAAAGTTTTGAAATGAAACAAATTTCAAATTACTTGTAGAGCCTGGCATGACAAATTCCTTTGTGCTGGAATTAATCTCTTTAAAGGAAGTGAAATGTTTGGTGTACTTTCTTGATGTAGCTGTTGCCCAACTGGTGTTAACAATGAATTTAATTATGTCCCACAATGATAGTGTCTTAGAAATGTAGTAAGGATTACTTTACGTAAGCATTTTGTAAATCCAAGGATGAAACATAGATGTTGTGAAATTTAAGACTAATTTAAAACTTTTTAGGAAGTGATATCCAAGTTCTGTCCCTAAATTCACAATCCAGTAATTGCAAGGATAAGGGAACCTATAAAAAGTATAAAGAAAACTGACTTAAACATCAATGTATAAATAACTGCAGGTGCTTATTTGTTCAGTCTTACCAGAGAGTGTGCTAGAGATCTAAAAACACTTCTCTGTAAGAAGTGCTGGCTTAGAAAACCACATATGACACTTATTTTAACAAGTCTATTGTTTCTTGGTAAGTACTGAAATGTAGAAATTTATTTTTTCCCAAAAGCACTTAGTGTTTAGGGGAGTGCCTCTGTCATCTAGCACAATATTTGATACAGAACAAGCAAAAACAAAAACAAACCAAAAATCACAAATGGTTAAATGCTCTTACTTCTATGCAGCTGTTAAATACCTAGCGTCTCCTCCTGCATTTCCAATTTTCCTGGTATGGGCAGATCTGTTGACATGTCAAGTAAGTGCGCCAAACTCAACTTAACTGTTTTCTTACCCAAACCTACTCCTTATTTCCTAGTTTTCTTTGTAACCTCAACCCTCGTATGGATTCTTCCTTTCCTTCTTTAACAAACATAGCTCTATTTGTTACCTTTCCAGGTGGAGCAGAAGACCACCCTCTTCAGCTTCTAGCATCTTTTCCCACGTGGGTTGGCACTCCTCGGTCCTCATCAGTCACGACATTTTTTGTGGACCGCTGAATACACTCCAGTTTTTCCCATCTCTAGTCTCATCTCACCATGCTTTTTTTTAACTTTGCTGTTTGCACCTTCATCGCCCTTTCACTTCCTAAAAATCAACGTAGTTCAGCAGTGTTTGGAGCATGCATTTTAATCAGATGCACCCGAGCACAATGAAGTGACTGATCAAGAATTTAAACCCAGGAGCCAACTCATTTGGTTTTACTGCCGTTTAAGGACCCAGCTTGTTTTCGGACCTCACTTTTCACTCTGCAGTCCAGCAAAACACTTACCCCGCTTCATTCTCACCTCGTGAAAGTTTCATATCTCACTTAGCTTTTAAAGTGCAGCTTTTCGGGAACCTTACTCTTGCCCAGAATTGCCTTCCTTTCTTGGGAACTGCCTTCACATTTATATTTCTCACGCTTTCTACAATTTTGTACATTCTTTAAAAAAAAACAAAAAACAAAAAAACCTCGGGAGAGCGCAAATTTCACAAGGGTAAGATACAATTGTTTTATTTTTTGTGTTTCCATTAAGTCGCAGTGTGACTTGCACTGTTGTTGCTCAGTAAAAGGTGAATGACATCAGAGCACAGAAAGAAACGTGCCTAGTTTGTCTCTGCTCGCCGGCTGGTTCTCCGGGTCCAGTCACCGCGCCCGTCGGCACTGAGAAGAAGCAAGACCCTAGTTATGAGACTGAGGCCAAGGCCGCCGGGAAAGCGTTCGCTCCGCCCCCTCCAACGGCCACGCCCCTCGGCGCGCGGCCCGGGAGACAGGGCGCATGCGCAGGGCTTGAGCTCGGGCGACGAAGCGCGCGGCCGCGGCTGTCCCTTCCCCCACCCCGCCGCACCAGAGGGGACCCTGTCGCCGCGGCGCGGTGCCGCGATCAGTAGTCGCCATGGACTCCCCGTGGAATGACCTGACGCTGGCCTTCTCCCACACGTCTATGTTCCCCTTTTTTGATATCGCCCACTACCTAGTGTCGGTGATGGCGATAAAGCGTCAGCCGGGTGAGTGCCAGTGCGGGGCGCTGCGGACCGGAGCCCTTTCCCTCTCCCTCCGGGTGAGGGCTGCCCTCCGCCCGGGGGTTCCGGGGCCGAGGGGGAGGCCGCCAAGACCCCGCAGGGCGGACCCTGAAGTACGGACTGAGAAACTGAGGCCGGGGAGGGAGAGGCCCGGGTACTCCTCCCGGGGTTGGCGACCTGTGGTCTCGGAGGAGGCGTGCGGGCGAGCGGTCGCGGTCGTGCCCGTCGCTGCCTGGTCCCCGGGACCGGTGCTGGAGGACCGCGCCGCCGTGGGAACCTCTGCCGCCCACGCCTCCCGCGGCTCTCGCAGTCTCCCGGCGGCACAGCCCCTTGCCCAGGTGGGAAGTCACCCGCCGAGCGCCCCCGACCGTAGGTCTCTGTCTTGGTCCCTTGGAGTAGCAGGTACAACTTACTGTTCGGTTGGCACGGGAACTTCTGTGGCGCTTTGTAGCCTCCCGTGGGCACTGCGACCTTCCACCCTTAGGCTATGTCCTGACGCCCCGGATAGCACGTTAGACAGAATGATTGCTTTCAAGGTCGCCGGTGACATTGCACAAGTTAGTCATTTGGCGTAGTTTCGTCATCTGTGGAATGGGCATATGGGCTTAACAGCCTTTTGGATTGTTTTGTTAACCATGTGATCAAGGGACGATACTTTTTTTTTTTTTTTCTTCTTACATTCAGGTTATGTTTGCTTCTACGTTGCTTTACTTTTGTGCAGTTATTCTGCCGTTCTTTTGTATTTTATGAATCTCTTTTCTTTGAGGGTAGGGATTTCTCTTCTTTCATATGTTCATGCTGCCGGTGATCCTCCTTGTCCTGCAGGTTTAAACGTGGTGCTGTAACTCTCTTACGGACTTCTGGTTTCTTAAATCCTTGGATCTCAAAAGTATTTTTATTTCATTGGAGTGTGTAGCCCAGTCTAAATCATTGTTTGGTAGACACTTTGGCCTGCAGAAGAGGACCATTACTGTATTTAAGTAGGGAAGATAATTATATAGGATACTGTGTTCTGTGACTTCAAAAGAGGTATGTTTTGTTTCTGCTCTCTAGTCACAATTTGACGTTGTCGTGTATTGACCAAATCGGAAGTTCTCGAAGTGTGGCCCAGGAACTCATGGGATTCTCTGACTCTTTCGGTTACAATTATTTTCATAATAGTATTCAGATGTTATTTTTCTTTTCGATTTTTTTGAAGCTGCAGATTGAATTATTCATCTTTTCACTCATTTTCTCACAGGTGTACAGTTAAGTTTTGCAGAGGCTATGATTTGTGATAGAGTAAGAGCACGTAGGAGAATCCATGTGCTTTATTTGAAGCAGACAAAAGAGATTTGCTACAGAATACAACAGTGTGATGCTTCTCACTAAATGTTTTTGGTTTGATAGTGTTGGCTATTTTCAAGTCCTCATATCTTGTCATTTTTATGATCAGAAAAGTTTTCATTTGTATTTGTCCAAGTTACTAATGTGTGTGTGCTTCTTAGGTTTTTGGACACTTGTATTTCATTCTATAAATTGCTTATTATCTTTTGCCCATATTTCTGTTGAGCTGTAGGTTGTTTTATTTTATTGATTCTCTTTGTGGATCATGGATATTGTATTTATGGGTGGTAAAGCTGTTTTTTAACTTTGTTTATGGCAGTAGTTTTAAATATTTCATGGTCAAGTCAATGTACCTTTTTTTAAAATAGACAAATCTGTTAATTTTTTCTCCTTTCTCATTCCTGAGATTTGGATATTGGGTTAGGAATGGCTTTCCCATGTCCAGGGATATAAAAATATTTGTCTTTGTTCTCTTTTAAAAAAGTCTATAGTTGCAAAAAAGTAGGTTTTTTTGTACCTTTACCCTCTCAAGCATTTTATTGTTTGAGTCCCAGTTTTTAATGTTCTCTACCACTGCAGTCTTTTTCCACTTTCTTATCATTTACAGCTTACCATTTGTATATAGTCTGTGCCTAGTTCTTAAAAAAAATACTAGTAGAGGCCAAGAGGGTAAAAAGATTAACTCTTTCTACCTGAGGTTTGGAGAAAAATTGCATCTCATTTGTTTGCTTCAGCAAAGATATAATAAAAACATCAGGATATAAATTGGATTTTTGTTTTGTTTTGTTTTTTGCTTAGGTTATCTTTATTTGTCTCGTAATTAACTCCAGTTCTTCTTAAATCATGGCATCTGATTATCTATAATACTTTAGTTGGGGCCAAGTTTTTTTTCCCTTTTTGTCTCCTGGACATTTTGTTAGGAAGTTGGAGTCTGTCACTTTGGTAACTGCTAGTGAGAACCCATTTTAACAGAAAGTTTACATCATCAACCTATCTTAAATTTTAAATTTATCCTCTTTGTTTAAATCTTTATTAAAATAAAACATTTAAATATTCACATCCAGTTGGTCTTTTCTATAAGACTTCTGAAAATTTAATCTATAATTATTTCTCCTACGTATCAAGTTTATTGTTTAAGTTTTGCCACAGCTGTTTATGCTAACCTCTCTTCAGGTCGTATATGGTTTAGTTTAATTCCTGGGTTGATGCTTGTAAATTTCCTATTGCTAGTATTTAGAACCCTTAGGAAATGACTACTTCTCAGAGGTGTCTTCCAGGTGTAGCTGGTTTTGGGTTTTGGGTCTGTTGCAAGATCTTACCTCTTCAGTTTGTTGGGGTAGAGAAGTTGCTTCCTGCTTTGCTCAGCCCCTGGTTCTTTGGCAAGGTTCCACAGTATTTTCTGTGACTCTTAGGCAGTCTCAGTCTTGGAATACCAGGAAGAACAACCCCAGCTAGTGCAGTCCTTCAGGTCCACTGTTCCTTTCATTGCTGCATCTCTCCGTGCAGGCCTCTGGTGGTGCCAGCGGTCAAGGAGTCTGCAGGTTTGAACCACTCCCACTGTGCGGTGAGTTCAGGGAAAGGGCTCCACCGGCTGCCTTCTTCTTCTGAGTTGAAATTTCTTTCTTCGCTCTCCCCATGGGCTTCAATTCTTGCTTCAGATCCTTTCTGGGTCCAGGGGACCCACTTCCCTCCTGCTTGTCTTCCTCTTATTGCTATATTTCAATGTCTGGACTGCAATTCTCCGAGAGGCTCTTTCTCTGCTGCTTACCCCTCTGCCATTTTCGTGAGTCCCCAAGTCATATATAGTTTAATTAAGCAAATATTTATTGAAATTCTACTATCCTATATTAAACACTATTTTAGATGTTGATGATACTAAAATGGAAGACAGTAGTATAGCCCTAATGAAACCCAGCTTCACTTTCTTCTTACTTTTTTTTAACAGTGTCTCATAAAAGTTACACTATCCTTCTTACACAGTAATAAGTTATTATTGATTTCAGATACATGCAAAATATTTCAGTATGATAATTCTAATTTCTGTAAAGTAGGAGTTTCTGAATTCATATGACAGTCAAGGTATAATTTTAAGGCACTAAAATAACCTTTCTACGTCACACAATTATTAAATTATAGAGGTAGTCTTGACTAGATGTGGCAAATTCCCAGGTTTCTCAACCGTTCTGTGTTCTCTCTTTGCAGGTATATTTAATGTTCCTGATTTCTTAATATTTACATTTCTCAATGAGGAATTGTTCGACATAGTCATTTTCTCCCATAATGTCTGCCATTTCCATCAATTCTCCTTTGTCTTAGGAATTAAATGCAGGAACAGTTTGTCATTCTTCCTCCCTCTAATTTGTGTGAGACGAAAGAGTTAATGAACTAGAAATTTATCAATCTGGCTATTCCATAAATTGCTTATCTTTTGCCCATTTTTCTTTTGGGCTATTGTTTCATTTTATCAGGGCAAATAGGAGCAGTTATGGTAGCACAACTTTGCAGTCTTTATGAATCCTTATGTAAAAATATACAGAAAAGTGCAAAAGTCATAAATACACAGCTCAGTGAATTTTCAAAATGAACACATGTGTTTAATCAGTATCCATATAAAAATAGAACATTCATGATCTTCCAAAAGCCACTTTTGGTAAATGATTTAAAAAACCAGAACAGGTTCTATCCAGTGTGATACCAGAAATGACAATCTTTAATTAATATTTCTGTGAGTTTAGAGAATTTTGCTTAAACAATTGAGGGGTGGTCTGGGGATTGAACCCAGGGCCTTCACACTGAGCTACATTCCTAGTCCTTTTTAAATTTTTTATTTTGAGACAGGGTCTCAGTAAGTTGCTGAGCTGGAATTTACAGTTGTAGCTTCCCATAGTCCTGGAATTACAGATGTGTGTCACCAGGCCTGACATATTTAAAAAAAGAAAGTGAGAAGAATGTTAGAATATTTGAGTGACCTGACAAAATACTGGTCAGGGAATGTTGTAGAAAGATCTTAAAGTCAGGAGACTGAAGTCTAGTTCAAACTCTATGGCTAATGGACTGGGGAGCTTGGGATAAGAACTTTATACTCAGTATTTTATTTATATAATGAATAGATGTTTCCCCAGGGATCTCAGTTTTGGTTCTAAAGAGCTTTTCTTCGAAGCTTCTAAATTTTAATAATTTGAGTTTGTTCCCCCAGAGTAGAAACTGCTTTCTGCCTCTGATAACCTTTGTGATTACAGTACTTGCTTTTCTGTCTTTGAACCACCTAATAGTTTCATATCTATTTAATTCTTTATATTAATAAAAGAACTGTTGTATTTTCTGTCTCCTGACTGGATTCAATTGATAGCAGAAACCCAGGAGTAGAGTTTAACATCTCATTTTCTAGTTTGCATATTTTCTAGTAAGATATCTACAGTACTATTTCTGATCATCAGGTCCAATTATTATAATATCATTAGTGTTGTAGGCCAGTGTGATATTGTGTGGACTCTTAGTATGAACAAAATCTCTGTGACCTGTGTTGGAGAGTTGACATAGACCTGAGGTAAGACCATTAGAGTTTAACAAAATACAAAGTGCTTCTGGTTTTTTGCTGCTTTCTTTTGTTGTTGTTGTTGTTTTTGAAAATTAATATGGAGAAAAAAAGCATTTGTTTGCTAGGTTATAAAGGTTGTACTTATCTGATCTGATAAAAATATACATTTTAAATACTAGCTGCAACTGGAGTTACTACCTGTCTATATTTATGATAATTTAGTCACTAACCAAAATAGGTCTGCTTTATGTATAGACCCAAAACAGGCAAGTTACACTTTTTAATCTTTCAAGTCTTTGGTTATGACACTGATGGCTGGATTTTTTTATTTGTTTGTTTCCAATGTTGGTTTCTACTTGATATTTTCTACCATAGTGATTTCTTACTTTGGATCAGAGAATCAAAATGGGGATTATGCCAGTTACCAAGTACAGTGCATCTATTCTAGTTATACATTAAAGAACTGGGGAAATACCCACAGGGTGGGTCCACATAACTGTGTGGTCCACTATGCTTCAAACTTATCTAAAACTCGAATTGTGTTGTAGCCTATAAATTTTATTGCTTACATGACTATTTTTTAATAATTTTAATGAAAAAGCATGTTTGAGGCAGATGAGACCCATTAGGTTCTTGATTTTTCCTCCTGTTTTTATTTTTTTATTTTATTTTATTTTATTTTTTTTGCGGCACTGGGGATCGAACTCACAGCCTTACACCTGCCAGACAGGCGCTTAAGCCACTGAGCCAAACTCCCAGCCCTAGTTTTTTGAGGTAGGGTCACACTATGTAGCTCAGGCCGGCTTTCCTCCTGTTTTTAAGGATATAAATTTATAAGGCAGAAAGATTAAAGCAAAAATTGTATTAATATGCAATTTAAAGATACTTTACACATGAAGTTGAGGCAAAAGCTAGAGCATTGTCATGCTGCTTTCTGGAAGTTATATCAACCACTAGCAAGCAGAATGTTAAGTGTTTTGAAAATAGCTATAGTGCAGCTAGTTTTTAAAAATAGGTACATACTGTTGAACTAAAATGGACTGAGTACAATAAAATTAAATTTATATTTGCCATATATTCAAAATATCTTTCCAAGCTTTGTTATGACTAAACTAATAAAACTGTTTTAAGCATGGCCTAATGATTCATTTTGGCCAAAGTGAGGTATTTCATAGATACGATTTTAAGTGAGTTCATGGGAATCAGTTGTGTATCTGTGTATATTTTATTACATAATGAAAATAAATAGCATTTTATTGGAACACAGCCTTGTTCATTAATTTACATATTTTCCGTGGCTGCTTTCACCCTGTATTGGCAGATTTGAATGACTCAGTAGAGACTGGCCAAGGGAGTCTAAAGTACTCACTATCAAAAGTTTGCCAATTTCTGGTTTATTTGGTTAAAGTAAAAACCTAGGTTTTCACTGTGAGCACCACAGGAATTACACGTAGCTTGCTTTAAATACCTAACCTTTCTGTGCTGCTGCAGCCATTTGCACCTCCTTGCTGTTCTTCTAGCATCAGGAGCTTCCTGGAGAGCAGGACTTTCACATTTGCTGCATCCTGTGCCTATCTTACTTTTCCCACAGCTTACTTCCTCTTTCCCTTGAAGTATTTCAGTATTAAAAGTCATATGATTATTTGTATTTTAAATACCTTATACTTGGAATTAGACTCAGTTGTAATTAACAATTTTTGCTAAGAACTTAGGGGAAAAGAATCCTCTTGATAGCATAGTTTGAACATCTTAACTCAAGGTAGGACAGAGGGTTTTTTCTCTTTGAAATGTCAGCATGTTAAGAATAATTTGAGTTATAGACATTTTTCTTGATGACATGATTTTGAAAATTAGACAGCTAGAACTGATGTGAGGGTCACATCCCCATTTATTCTTTTCCTAATAAAATCTTAGTTTCATTGATTTAAGACTATTGGATTTATAAGTACCCTTTTCAATGCCATGATATATCATTCTCATCCCAGTCTTTGAATGAGCACTCAGAAGAATTACACTTTGGACTAACAGGATTCAGCCAGAAGGGTTTCATTTTGCATCTCTATTTTCTCTGTTGTCAGTGATCAATTCATTTAACAAATAAATCCATCAGCAGAGTGTCTGACATGTGCTAGGTGTAAAAATGTGTCTTATGTATGTTTTCTCATTTTAAATCCTCATAAGATATGCATTATTTCCATTTTATGAAAGATGAAATTTATTCTAAGAGAGATTAAGAAGCCCTACCCAAAGATTATGAAACTAATACAGTCACAGCTCCTGGTCTGATTTGTGACAGTTCTAGCTACGTGAAACTAATGGTAGTGAAATTTTATGCTTAAACTCTGAAATATTTCACATATACCTTTCCTTTAGAGATAAACATTTGTAGAGCACGTACTCCATACTAAAATCTGTTAGTGTCTCGAAAATTAACAGTGGAGAACTGGAGATATGACTTGTGAAGAAAATAGAGAACTTGATAGGTCTTAAAGAGGGAATGAGTAAGTGAAACTTGAAGGAAAAGGAAAATTAATTTGATAGAATTTATCACAAATGACTGTTATATGTGTGAATGTCTTATGTAAAAGCATTTAGTAAATTTACTTTGTATTGTTTTAATGGTCAAAGAAAAACTGAATATATTTGGATTTGGCTTAACAAGTAAATGATGAGTGTCACCAGTGGTAAATCTTCAGTATGACAACAAGACAGTAAAGAATGCAGTAGAGACCCCAGCCAGTATCCTCTAATCATGTGTTTATCCGAAGCAATCAGTTACCTTCAGAGCTCTTATTTAAAGCATACATCTCAGGGCTAATCAGGCTACACTAGAGAGAAGGTGGGCAAGGGAAGGGGAGAGAAAGAAGAGAGACAGGAAGTGGAGGAGAAAGACTATAAATAGCATAGATAATCTACTTAAATAGTGACCCCACAGAAGAGAGGTGTGACTGAATAGTAGGTATAGAGAAAAAGGGGTAATTTTGCTCTTTCCACCCTATGCTGTGATTAGTGTGATAGCCAGTGTGCACTGCTTACTAAGTACCAGGCCCCATTCTAAGTTCTCTACATTTAGTCATTTATAGTTAATGCTGTGAGGTGTGTTACGTTTTCCTTTTCTCTTTTTTAGAGGAGCAGTGGTGTGGGTGTGTGTGTGCGTGTGTGTGTATGACAGTCTTAGTTTTAAAGATGTGGGAAACAGTGGGCACAGTGACTACTGCCTATAATACCAGTAGCTGAGAAGGCTGAGGCAGAAGGATTTCAAGTTGGAGCCTAGCCTGGACAATTTAGTGAGAACTTGTAAATAAATAAATCGATCGATCGATCGATTGAGCTGGGTGTTGTGGTGTGTGCCTGTAATCCCAGCACTCAGTAGGCTGAGGCAGGAGGATTTCCTCAAGTTCAATGTCAGAACTGGACT
This sequence comes from Dasyprocta punctata, assembly GCA_004363535.1. Taxonomy (NCBI): domain Eukaryota; kingdom Metazoa; phylum Chordata; class Mammalia; order Rodentia; family Dasyproctidae; genus Dasyprocta; species Dasyprocta punctata. The sequence continues at coordinate 17,657 of RJWM01009765.1, read as the reverse complement.
ACGTACCAAGACCCTCCTTCCCAAAATAAATAAGGGATAGAGATGTAGTTTAGTGCAGAGGCCCTGAGTTTAGTCCCCAGTACCACCACCACCACCACCAAAAAACAAAAAGAAAAACAAAAAGGAAAAAGAGGGGCCAGGGATTTAGCTCAGTGGCACAGGACCTGCCTGGCAAACATGTGATCCTGAGTTCAATTCCTGGTCCCCCTCAATACCCCAAAAAGAAAAAAAGGCTGTTATGGAAAGCAGACACCTTGTTTTATTAACACAAAGAATATGTGCTAGAGCCAGGGTTTGTTCATGGATGGTTAAGCTGTATAGTCCACATTCTTAAATATTCTATATTGCCTTTCGATCTGAGGTTGGCTTCGTATGGCATTGTTCATTGTTCAGTGAATACTTGCTCACCAAAAGGAAAAATTCAAAGAACATACTTGTTTCTTGTGCTGATAGACCAGCACAATAATTAATCACCACTGTATGGGACAGTAGTCAACAATGTAATGGATAATTTTGTCTGTCTATATTGTAAATATGTATTAAAGACAGTATTACCATATCTTACATAAGGGATAGTTTCTAAAGACGGCACGACCATGTATCATCAAAATATCTCTTGAAAATCCTTAGGATTAGGGGAAGTTGTTACACTGATATTTGATATCCTGTCTTTCAGTTAAAATTTTCATAACTGATTTTTCTTCCGGATTGAAACAAGTCACCATCTTTTGAATAATTACCAGATACATATCATTAAATCTTGACATCATTGCACTCAACAGAATGTGCATACCATAGAAAATTCACGTCTGCCTACTCACGTTCACTACTGGGCATGTTTTATTTTGTAGAATGGTAAATTGCACTATTTAACGTTTTCCTTTTTCTTTTTTTTTTACCTCTGAACACTTATGTTAAATACAAGTGTGTTAATCTTACTTTTCTGAATGTGCATGTGAATTTGTGTTTTGTTTTTTGTTTTTTTGGTTGTTTGTTTTCATGTAGTTGGGCCTCTGTCTAGGAAGAAAGAACAGTTAACAGTTTGGTTGTGTAGTCATGTAGACTTCGTGCATTACCACATGTGATCTTTTTTCCATGTTAATTTATGTAAAGCTGCTATGTTCTTTGAAAAAGGTGTGTTACATTCCTTAGCTTAGTGTGACATAATTTGTTAAAGAATTTGTTTATAAAATTAATGTATGAATATTTAAATTTGTATAATTCAAACATTATTATGTAATTAATTAAATTTAAAGCTCCCTCACCCATTTTCCTTAACCTTAGGCTTCTCCTGAGATTTAATAATGGTAAACAGTTTGTTGTTATTACAGACTCTTTCTTTGTATTCCTTATATGTCCTGAAGACATGTATAGTGTTTGGGTTTCTTTCCATAAATGATTCCATGCTATAATATTGTTCAATATAGTTGTATTTGTTTTTACTCAACAGTAAATCTTGGAGATCTTCCCATGTTGCATTGATCTGAAAGTAGCTTAATTGTTCTTTTGATAATGGTCAATTAGGTACTTTTATTTTTCATACCATTGTAAAGAATACTACTTTAATATTGTATGAACTTCTTTGGCTAGATGAGTCAATTTTAAATTAAAAATTTTGATAGTGCTCAAATGACTTTACTTGTTTACTTTTGAATGAATTTGTTTATATTCTCTTAAGAATGTATGAATTTCTTTATACCTTTCTCAATTTATTAATAGTAAGCCATCACTTTTCCCCAACTGGGTATATATGAAATAACATCTAACTTTATTTTTATTACCAATGTTGAGGACTTTGTTTTCTTTGGTATATTTATTAACATACCAAATGTTTATAGTTATTTTGTGACTTGCCTATTTTCCTTTTCGTATTGAGACATTGGCATTTGCTTTATATTTATTTGTTTAAAATACATGCTTTCTTATAGTTTTTTAAACTTTATTAAATGGGATTATTTCATTTCTTTCTAATGTTATATATTGCATTTATTCTTTGCTCAGATTTGCAGAGTAATGCTCTCTTATATTGGTCTGTTCAGAGAGCAGCTTTGGGTTAGATTTATTGATTGCCTATTACTTGGCCTACTTTAGTTTCTGTTTATTTCGTTTCTATTTTTATAAATTGCTTCTGTTTCTCTGGACACCTTTATTTTTATTGATACTTTTTTCTCATTGATTTTAAATTTACTGAAAAGTTCTAGAATAATTGATTAAGGAACACATATATATATATACTTTACTCAGATTCACCACCTGCTGGTTTTGCTCTATTTACTATTCTGCCTGAATTTTAAAATTTATGTGTATTATTTCTTAGAGCCACTTTAAATGTGAGTTGGGGCAGTTAACCAGGTACTTACAATTACTTGAGCGTGTATATGCTGAGAATCACAGTAGAGTTATCAAAATCAGAAACTTTAACTGTGATACAATATTATTGTCTAAACCATAGTCAATAGATTTTGTCAATTGTCTAATAAGGTCCTTTATCATTATTTCCTTCCTACTCCAGGATACCATAACATGCGTTACATTCAGTTGTCTTTTTTTTTTTTTCTGGACTTTTTATCTGGACTTGCTGTAATTCTATATGTGTTGGGTTCACAAAGTAAATTTTCAAGACCAATTTTTTAATACCCCTTCATTTACCATGGCCTCCAGCATATTAGATAAGCCCTCTACTATTAACTATGTCTCTGACCCCTAGTTGTTGTCTCTTGAATGTTAGTTAGTCTGGAACATTTCATTAGTCTCTCCCCACCATCTCCCACACGGAGGATTGAACCCAGGGCCTTTGCACTGACCTATGGATTTCAGCCCTTTTTATTTTTAGACAGTCTTGCTAAGCTACTCACCCTGGCTTGAACGTGTGATTGCCTTGCATCAGTCTCCCAGAGTACTGTGGTTACAGCCATGTGCTACAATGCCTAGACATTTTTGTATGTTTCTTGTTTTGTTTTGTTTTGTTTTCATGTGTTTCTTGACCTGGACATTTCACACTTTTCTCCCTCTAGCACTCATTTTGGGTTTGTTTAATTCAAAGAGTTTAGGTTGTATATTTGGGTAGAAATATCACAGAAATGTTGGTGTGTTTTCAGTGTACTCTATCTGGAATCTTCTGATGTTGTTCACAGTGATATCTACAAAGTTATTATTTTCTTCTGTTATTAATAATTTGTTAGTACTCATGCTGAACTGGTGTAAATACCTATTCCTCATCCTTTCACCTTTGGGTTTGTTACTCATTTCTAGATCATTATGTTGAAAGTTTAGTTTATTTACTTCAGCATCTTTCAGTATTTTCCAAAATGCTTACTTAAGGTTATAAAGTTTCCTTGTTTCCTTCCTTCCTTCCTTCCTTCCTTCCTTCCTTCCTTCCTTCCTTCCTTCCTTCCTTTCTCTTTCTTTTTTTTCTTAATATGTTATTTTGACGTATTGTCTGAGAGTACCTACAGTAAGACCTGTGATGAAAGGAGACAGTGAATGGAAAGGTTGTTTACAAATTGTCTACTACTAGAAAACCAGCAAGAAAAATCTGAACAGAGTGTTTTAAAGATGCCCAAAATCAACCATTAAAAAAGATGTCTAATCTTTAAATAACAAGACATAATTTTTACTGATCATGATTGGCACACATATGAATAAGTTGTTTAAAACTATGAATTTACAAAATTTATTTACTTACTCACTTTTATGGTACTGTGGATTGAGCTCAGGGTCTTCGGATTGAGCTATCACCAGCCACTTTTCTTGTTTTTTTGAGACTGGGTTATGATCAGTTAGTTGCCCAGGCTAGGTTCAGATTTGCAATCCTCCTCCCAAAAGTTTGTTTCTTTAATGTGATGGGTACTTGGGGCTAGCATAATAAACATACACATTGCAGACTGTGTTTTTACTTTACTATTTCAGGAGCAGTAGCAGTAGCACGCAAGAATCCTGTTTCCAGCTGGTTTACTGCTATGCTACATTGCTTTGGTGGGGGAATTTTATCCTGTATGCTGCTTGCAGAGCCTCCATTGAAGTTTCTTACAAACCACACTAATGTTTTACTGGCATCTTCAATCTGGTAAGCTACCAGTTTGGTGAACTGTGAGATATTTTTAAAAAATGTTTAGTAGATTGTTAGTAAAATGGAATTTATTTCCTTGAAATTTTTTTTTTTTAGTACCAGGAATTGAACTCACAGCTTTGCACTTGCCAGGCAGACGCTGTGCCACTGAGCTACATCCCCAACCCTCAAAAAATATTTTATGTTCTAGGATAAAATATATCTCTTTCTTGTCTTTCTCATCTTGCTTCTCCTAGAGGCAATTATTGTTACCATTGTCTTATGTATCTTTAATGGAAACATTTCAAACATGAAGGGGCATTAAATATTTGGTCCCAAAAACCAACTCATACAGAGTTACAACATGATAAAAATCACGAATGTGACTACCAAACAAAAAGTCCAAGTAGTTGTGGCTCATATATAATTGTTCTTGTCATGCTCTTTGTTGGATTTAGAGCCTTATGAGAGCTCTGAACATTAATTTTTTAGAGTTTTGATGTGAAGAAAAGGTTTTATAAGTAATTACTTTGGATTTGTGCAAATCCAAACTCAGATATCCTGAAGAGGATTGGTGTGTTGAATTGAAAAAGAATGTATAATACGAATCAGTGTGCTTTGTTTGTTGAAAGCAAAAAATGTGCTTGTGTGCTTCTGTAACAATATGTTTAAAAGATAATAGCATTTTGAAAAGGTTTTTTATGGATATAGATGGTAAAACTGTATAAAAAGTAAGATACAAGAATCTGATACTTTCGATCAATTCCACCTCTATTCTTGGAATTTTAACTACCACTTTTTGCTTGGATAATTTCAGTAGCTTCCTAAATGGTCTAACTGTTCTTTTCATTATTTTCCTGAATCTGTTCTTCACATAGCAGAGGAAGAGATTATTTTAAAATAAATTAGAACATGTTACTCTGTGCCTGATAGTTTTATGTTATCATGAGCAAAGTCTTCTTTCAATGGCCTATAAAATCCTACAGAATTTTTCCTGTACTGTCTTTGATGTAATGAGTTAGCACTCTTTTCTTCCTTCTCCATTCAACCACATGAACTTTGCTGTTTCTTGACACATAATGTATTATTTAACCTCAGTGCCTTTGTACTTGCTTTTTCCTTCCTGTAATGTTCTTTCCGCTGATAGACAGCATATATTTTCTTTTATCAGAGAGGTCTTCCCATAGCTATCACATGATTTTTCTCTTATTTTTCTCCTTAGACTTATTGCTACCTGACATATTATCTGTTGATTATTTTTACATTGGTCTATATTACTCAACTAGAATAATAGCTTATTAGAGCAGAGATTTTGTTTTGTTATCTGTGTCTAAGTGCTGTTATAGAGTCAGTGAATACAACACTAAAGAAATAGATTGCTCTATATTCTTATAGGGATTTCTGAATTTGTGTAGCGAGGAACTACAGATCATGATTAACTGATCTCTTAAATGGAATAAAATTGTACATTTATAAATGTATACATTATTGGCTTAAGCTAAACAGTATGTTAAATGGAAAATTTTAAATGCATTTTACTACAATGAATTAATAATAAAGTATTTAATTATTTATTAACGTGAGATCTTTTATTCCCATTTTACATAAGAGATTGAGGCTTAAAGAGTTGGCTAATGGCAGGGCCAGAATTTCAACTCAGATGTTTAGATTATGATCCCAATCAAGACAAGTTTTCTCTCTGAACAATTTGGTTTTACTGAAATTTCAGCTGAATCTGGTGTGATGGTGCATACCTGTAATCCCAGCATTCAGGAGGCTGAGGTAGGAGGAGTGCCATGAGTTCAACGCCAGCCTGGGTTCCATAGTGAATTCAAGATAAGCCTAGGCTACATACTGAGACTCTGTGTCACCCCGAACCAAAATTTCAAGTAATACTGAATGGGTATAAAATATTTTTAAAATATAAGTACAATATAGAGAATTGTGATATAATAAATTTATTAATGTTATTTAGATTAAGAAAAATTGCCACTTAAAAATATTTTATTATAAACATTTAGAAAACCACAAAAGCTGAATACGTGGACTGATGAATTATAGAATATGTTCTTATAACCATTACCCAAGTCACCACAGAAGTTGTTTCTGAAGCCGGGCGTGGTGGCGCACGCTTTTAATCCCAGCACTCGGGAGGCTGAGGTAGGTGGAGCGTTGTGAGTTCGAGGCCGGCTTGGGCTACAGCGCGAGGGCAAGGCCGGCCTGAGCTACATAGTGCGACCCTGCCTCAAAAAACCAGGGCCGGGGGTTTGACTCAGCGGCTTAAGTGCCTGTCTGGCAGGTGCGAGCCTGTGAGTTCGATCCCCCGTGCTGCAAAAACAAACAAAAAAAAAACAACAAAAAAAAGTTGTTTCTGTATCCTTTCAATTTCAACCCTCTTCCCATCTTAAATAACCATTATAATAGCACACTGTTACTATTTTATGGAAATCACTTCTTTGCATATTTTTATAATTTTATTGCCCAGTGCTTATCCACAGTTATTATAGTATAGTCATTTCTGGGTCCAGATTTTCTGTAAAACTTTTTTTTTTAAAATAATATTAACACCTATTTACTCTTATTGCCTGAAACTAGTAATTAATTGAGAATTGCAAAATGGTGATTGTCTAATTCTGTGTTTTCTTTTTATCAGTTAGAATACTATCATAAATAGGTATTTCTGACATTATTTGGGAAACCATATAAAAAAGGTAGAATAAATGCTTATTTTCCTTTATTTACCGGTTTTCATAATAATGAACTGGTCCTCTGTCATCTTCCAAAGATGATCAGTGTTTAAAAGATTATGCTAGATAATTGCAAGTTTATAGATTCAAGTACATTTCGTGGGTTTCAATATAGTACATTTCATTACTGAAGCTCACATTATCTCATTTTTGGTCAGTAGGAGCCTCTTAAAATTGGCTCCTGAGATTTTTGGGTTAGCTTCCTTGCCTGGTGTTGCAAGATTCGTCTTATACTTTTCTTCTTGAACCACTCATTTCTCTAAGAAACACTGGTTTCTTGTAGTAAGAAATGGCATTTTAAAACCACTACGGTGCATTACACATGTTCATTTTACTGAGTTTTTCATTGTTTCTGGGGTATTTCAATGAACAGAGATAGGAAATATAAAGATAAAATAACTCATGAATTCATAATTCAAATTTAAGACTGTAGAGCTTTTATTTTGGGTTTTGAGGGAGCTACCTTGTCACATAGTTTTGTTGTAAGAGCTGTGCATGGGATTTTGGTTTTGCTATCCAGTTGCTTTTTGTGTTTTTATATGGGAATTTGAAAAGATTAGGATGTGTATGGCCACTACCATCTTCCCAGAAATCTTACCATTATTTTTGATGTCCCTTATTTATGCCCCTCCTGTTCCTTTTTTTTCCTCATTCAGAGGTAACCATTATTTTATTTTACTTTTATTTTTTTTAATTTTATTTAAGAGTAAAAAGACACAGAAAAGAAAAACAAAAAGCAAAAGAGACAAACAACAACAAATCCAATACAATAACATTATAGGTTTATAAAACAAGATGATTGGAATTTAACAGTGGTTATAATGTTGCATATCGTTACCTTCAAAGGGGGTGTTTAGATTAACAGATATAGACATGCAAAATTGATCTAATATGAGTATTAACTGTTCTTTTTCAGTAACTGGTGCATTTAGTAATATAGTAATTTTAACTATCTTTTGTATATCTATATACAAGTTACGTCTTTTTCCTTTTCCCTTCCTTCTTTCCTTCTTTCCCCTTATAATACCTCTTGTTACCTTCAAAATAACTGCCTAAGGGCCGGGAGTTTGGCTCAGTGGCTTACGTGCCTGCCTGACAGACGTTGAGGCTGTGAGTTCAATCCCCGGTGCCACAAAAAAAAAAACCAAAACAAAACAAACAAAAAAAAAACAACTGCCCATACCATTAGGCGTAATATAATCAAATAAAATAGTGCAGAATAAAACCAATAAAAAACAAAACAATGGAAGCAATACATAGTAACAACACTGGTTGCCATAATGCCTTGTGTTATCTTCTAAGCAGTTGCCTATATTATCAGTCATAATACAATCAAACAAATCAAAATAGAATAAAATCACTCAAAACAAAACAAGGAAAGCAATACAGGGATTCAAAACAAGGTGATCGGATATCAATAATGGCTACCATAATGTATTTTGTTATCTTTGAAATAGCTGTCCATGCCATCAAATATAATAAAATTTGACAAACCGAAATAGAATAAGACCAAACTAAACAAAACAATGAAAACAATACAGGACTCAAATCCTGGTGATAGATTAACAATGGCCACTGCCTTCCCTTTCTAGACACTTCCTCCCTTTCATTTTTACAATATGTACTGTATATTTTGAATCCCACTAACTCCTTCAGTTTTTTTGTACTACGGAGACAACATGATGTTCACCCATGTGGCTCTGGGTCACTTCATCCATGAACATGATGTTAAGTTGTATCCATTTACCTACAAGAGGCTTGAGGTTATTTTTCTTTATAGCTGAGTAGCTTTCCATTGGATAAAAATGCCATATCTTTCTTGTCCACTATGTAGCTAATGGGCAAGCTACCCCCACTTCTCTGTGATTCCCTGTCATGTACAGCATTGTTCTCTCTCCTTTGACTTTCAGTCTATGAACCCTCCTTCGAGTCCAATGTATTTTTTGTATAAAGCATATTGATGGATCCTGTCTCCCGATTCACTCTGCCTGTGTTTCTTTTTATTGGTGAATTGAGACCATTTACATTAATGGTTAAAGCCAGCATGCACTGCCTTGTCTCTGCCATGTTATTTTCCTGCCATTGGCTGCCTACTTTTCCTCTCTATTCAATTGTCTGCCCCACTTGGTGATATCCCTCTGCCACTGTTTCTGGAGCTGTGGTCTTTTTTATCTCTCTCTAGAATGTCCTTCAGTATTCTTTGTAGGGTTCACTTGGTCATAAATTCTTTCAGTTGTTCTTTGTCATGGAAGTATCTTGCTTCTCCATTAATTTTCAAAGATAGTTTTGCAGGGTACATCATTCTGGGTTGGAAGTTGTTTTCTTTCAGGACTTGAAATACTTCACTACAAGCTCTTTTTGACCTGATGGTTTGTGTTGAGAAGTCTGTTGTGATTCTGATGGGTTTTCCTTTGTAAGTGATCAGTTTCTTCTAACAACCTTTAATATTCTGTCCTTGTGTTGAATTTCTGGGATCTTGATTATTATATGTCTGGTTGTAGATTTATTTTGGTTATGGTTAGCTGGAGTTCTGTGTGCTTCACTTATCTGAAAGTCACTTCCTTTTCCCATGCTTGGAAAGTTTTCTGATATTATTTCTGTAAATAGACTTTTATTCTTAAGTTATGTTTCTTTGGGTTGTCTTGCAGCCGTTGAATTGTTATTTCCAGGTTCTTTGTTATTTTTAAGAGATCTTTCCTTTCGCGATCACAAGCTGCAAACCTGTCTTCAAGGTTTGAAAGTCTATCTTCCGTTTCTTTCAAGTGGTTTTGCCAACTTGCAATGGAGCTTTTAATTTCCTGATTTTCTCTTTGAATCTGTTTTATATATTCTAAATCTTTTTTGTATCGTTCATTCAAGTTTCTCTCATTTTCCTATGCTCCATTTTTTCATCTATGTCTTCATTAGAGATGCCTAGCAATTCTTTTATTATGCTTTTCATTTCTTCTTTTACCTGAGTTAGTATTTCTGTTCTAATTTCTTTTATAGCCTCATGAAGTTGTTTCTTTACTTGCCATCACCTCAGAATCTTCAGTTGTGGGACTCCCGATCTCTTCTGCATTTGCATCTCCTGGACTTGCTCTGCTTGGATTGGAGGCCAGAGACATATTCCTGGGTTCTTCTGGACAAATGGGTACTGGGGTCCCAGGCACTCCTCGCATTGGCTACAATTTCTCTGAAGTGAGACTGTTTGGTTCTTCTAGCCAGTGCTGATTATGGATATCTGATGGTGCCCACTGGGTGCGCTGGTGCAACGCTGTCTGCTACTTTTCCCCAGCCTGTGTTGGCTCCCCTATGGCTGATGGAGTGTGCGCAGGGGCAGGGCTGCCGCCTGCAGACCTGGGCTGGTCACCAGCAGGATCCTCCACTACTGCCCCTGGAGCGCGTGTGGGGTGGCCGCCTCCAGACCAAGCCGGCCACCTGCAGGGACCCTCCAAGATGGCCCCCAGAATGCGTGCAGGGGCAGGGCTCAGTCCGAGCAATTTCCATGGGACTACACCCAGCTAGGAGCTGTTGGAGGAAACCAGGAGCAGCTCTGGCCCTGGGCCCATCCAGCTCAACTCCAAAATGGTTCCTGGCCAATTGCTGTCTCCCGTGGGAGGACGGAGTCCCCTGCACTCAGCGTCAGCCAGTTCAGTCCTCCAGGTCTGCTCCCCCATCCACTGCCACTCTCCTCCAATGCTGCTGCTTCTCGGCAGAGGCCTCCAGGGTTGCTGCTGCTGCTGCGGCACCTTGATTGTGCGTCCCCACGTTCCAGCAGCTCCTCTCGCACAGTGGGTCCGGCTCCAGGCAAAGGCACCGCCAGCTACCACCTTCTTTGTTTAAATTTTTCTTTTTACTCTTTTTGTGGGCTTCAGTTCTCGCTTTAGATTCTTCCTGGGTCCAGGGGACCCACTTCCTTCCTTCTTGTCTTCCCCATGTTGCTATATTCTAGCATCTGGACAGTATCTCTCAGGGAGGCTGTTTACTCTGCTGCTTACTGTTCCGCCATCTTCCAGTAACCATTATTTTAATTCTGTGCTTTTCAGGTTTTTTTTCCATGTAGTTTTAGCATGTGTTTCTATCCCTAAACAATATAACTTTATAAATGAATTCATGTTTTTCTGTGACTTGTGTTTTGTTCAACTTCTGTTCCTTTGATTCATTCTTATTGTGTGTGGTTGTAATTTATGAATTTTCATCATTGTAGCATTACAGAATTAATATGTCATAGTTCATTTTTATATTGAAAGAAAGTTACAGTTTTTCTTTGTCAAACATATTTCTAAGATTTTGTATATATTTACTGGTATACATCAGCAGGATTTTCTCTTGGCATATACTTACGAGTAGATTTATTGAATTTAGGGAAAGTGATTCTTAAACTGTGTTATTAGATAGTGGCCCATCATTGCTCAAAGTGGTTATACTAATTTACATCTTGACTGCATTATACCCATTCTAAGAACTGGACTTCCATCAGTACTGTATATGTACTCATATATTCTTCTATCTCTCATTTCCCACAGATAACCTCCATCCTAAGGTTTGTGTTTATCTTACCTAGAAAAATTGCTATCACGTATATGAATGGACAAATTTTTAGTTTTATTTGTTTTGGATCCCATTTAATCAGTTTTTGTGGTACTGGAAATTAAGCCTAGAGCCTTGTACGTAGCACTGAGCAACACTTCCTGCATCATTGGCCCTATTTTCAAATGGGGACTCATATCATCTATAGTTTTCTGGAACTTATTTTAACTTGACATATTGATAAGATTTCTCTGTGTGTGTTTTTGTTTATGGCTAGTGATTCTTTTTTATTACTAAATAACCCAGTGGATTGCTATCTATATTCTTTTTTTTTTTTTTTTTTTTTTTTTGTAGTACCGGGGATTGAACTCACAGCCTTGCGCCTGCCAGGGCAGGCGCTTAAGCCACTGAGCCAAACTCCCGGCCCTGGTTTTTTGAGGCAGGGTCGCACTATGTAGCTCAGGTCGGCCTTGCACCGCGGTGTAGCCCAAGCCGGCCTCGAACTCACAACGCTCCTCCTACCTCAGCCTCCCGAGTGCTGGGATTAAAGGCATGCGCCACCACGCCCGGCTATCTGTATTCTTTTGATAAGCATTGTTAATTGGTTCTGGTTGTTATGCAGTGTAAGACAACAACAGTAACAGTCATTTATGTAGCATTTACTGTGCTAGATACTTTTCCGAGTGCTTTATATCTGTTTTCTCACTTAAACTTCACGTGAACTCTGTGGAGTACTTTTTACTCTTAGCAGGTAATGGAGCGAAGGTGTGGATGGGTTAACTTGCCCAAGGTATCACAGATACAGTATTGAGTAGTTGGAGCTGGGTTTCAAAGCTAGGGTTCTTGTTCTTTAGTTTGTGACTATGCAGTATATTTCTTTGGATTCTGGAAATAGGAACATTGTTCTCAAAAGATCCTTAAATATGAAAAAATGATGCTGGCCTAAAGACATAGTATACTATTTTCTTTTTAAAAGTTTTAATATTTGCAATGAATTTATAATATTTATTTCATTTGAATTTAATTTGATAGTTAGACTGATGTTTGGGATGTACTTTACCTGCTTGTAAGCAAGGTTATCTTTAGCACAGTAACCTTATAGTGCTCGCATCTGGTGGTAGCACCATCTGCTGGCAAAGAGAAACAATAACTTGGTTATGTCCTAATACATATTTATTGCTTGGAAGACAGTACATACTTTCATCAGATTTTTTTGAAAAGCTGTTTCTGAGGGAAATGAAAAATTTACATTTTTTTGTGTACTGGTTTTTATGTCTCATTATGATTTTCTTAAATTTCCAAGTATAAATTACTATGCACTATGTATTTACATAACGGATTACATATAGGTGAGAAAAGAAGAGATACAGTTTTGTAGGTGTCATTCTGTCCATTTTTTTCAAAGCACATGCACAAAATTGTTAATATGTTAGCGTAATAAGAACAAGAGCACAGCTGTGATATTTGGCCAACATAGATTGTATTTAGTTTCTTGTTCTGTTTTGGCTTAGTTAAGTGACATATAATGTCTTTGATAGAGGAGTGGAACTGATAGTAGAGTATAAATAGTTCTTGGTGACTTAGTCTGGTGTATTAGTCACATCCTGTTATTGCGACAAAATACCTATCATCCACAACTTAATTTGGTTCAGGGTTTAGGGGATTCAGGCTTGAGATAATCTGGCCTGAATATCATGGTAGAAGGGCAAGATAGAACAAAGCTGCTCACTTCATGGAAACCAGGAAACTAAAAGAGAAGGAACTGGTGAGGGAAATATACCCTCCAGAGCCATATCCCTGGCGACACATCTCTTTCAACTAGGCCCCTGCTTTTAGCAGCACTTTTAACTGTGAACTCCTCAATGGCTCAGTCGTCTGATGAATATAGTACACCTGTGATCCAGCTGCCTTCCAAAAATCCTACCTCTGAACACATGAGACTTCTGGGGGATATTCTTAGATCTAAATCTGGACAGTTTCTTTCTGGTCAACTCTTGGCATTAATTTAAATTCGACTTTTGTGTTTCTTTAACTGGTTTAGCTTCCACTTGCTGGTGGCCCAGGATCTTGCTTATGTACTATTTTAGATTGATTTGTGTTATTTGTCATCTTTTTTTCTCTGTTAGCCTAATCCATATGACTTAAAAATGTGTAAAAAAAAAATCCATTATTATCTTCTCATTCTATTTCTTTTCTCTCTTTTACCTGCTATTCTTTCTTTTCTTTTCTTTTCTTTTCTTTTCTTAGGTGCCAGGGATCAAACTCATGACCTCACGCTTGCCAGGCAGGTGCTTGTGCCACCGAGCTAAACCCCCAGCCCTTCCTGGTATACTTTCTTCAGGCACTTTACAAGTGAAAGGTATCTTAGGTGTTACAAATTTAATTAAAGTCAAGGTTTTAATCTTTTGAGAAGGAGTGTGTGTTAGTTATTTTTCTCATTGCTGGGACAAAATACCTGACAACCAAAGTTAAGGAAGGAAAGGTTTATTTTAGCTCACAGTTTGTGGTGGTTTCAGTCCATAATCAGCTTGCTCCAAGGCAGGATGGCATGGTGAGAGGCAACAGTTCAAAGCGGCAAGACAGCAGAAGCAGCACAAGCAAAAGGACAGGGGAAGCAAGCCTCTTCTTCTCCCTTATATTGCAAGTAGACTGCCAGTCCCCCAGGGTAGGTGTAGAAATCACAAAACTCTGTGCTCTTCTCCTGCACAGACTCAGGATGTTTATAAAGTGAGGACCTTGGCCTCTTGCTGAGTCCCTTAGGTAAACTTCTAAACTTCACAGGTTGACACAGTATATCAACCATAACAGAGTTATGGTGATTACTTCAGTGTTGGTTGAATGATTCATTAAAGGAATTTTAAAAATCTTACTTATGTTAGGAACAGCAATGGTGGTTTGGAGAGCCATTGGTCTAATATGTTTACTTGTAAGTCTGTGAGCACAATGAATAGCTGTTCTTTTGCTCTGTGGCTGATTATTTAGCACTCGAACGAGAACAGTTTTTGTTTAATGTTAGCTCATTGGGCATATGCTTTAGAACTTCTTGATCAACTATCATATAGTTCAGTATAAAGCGTTCAAGATTGTTGTCATGTAGTGTAAGTTTTTAACTCATGTTTGAGATCCATGTAGTGTTGGGAATAAAAATGGGGTCATTTTTAATGTTGATTTTTGTTGTTCCTTTGAGCATTTTACCTTTGAGCATTGTTGCTAAAGTGAAACCTTTTTTCATCTAATCTACTGTAGATATCAAAATAGATTTAATTAAAAACATGTAAAATTTATTTGTGTATATACTTTTTTCCTACTAATTAACCAATTTTTTTTAAATTTTATATTTAAAGAGAGTAGTGTGTAAAGACTTATACATTATATGAACATGTAAAATTTGTAAATATTTTCAAAAATCATTTTATTACTCTTAGGTACTTCATTTCTTTTTCTCAAACTCCTATCAACTGGTTCTTTGGTTTATTTTACATTTTGTCGCTAGATTGTTTGCTAATAAATGGTATAATTCAGAGCTACTTTTTATCATGCTGACTTTTAGGTTGGAGGATAATAAGATGAATGATTCTTGTCATCCGAGATCTATTCAAATTTATGTGAGCATTATAGCCTTTGTTTTATATTATAAAGGAAAGTATATAAAAAGTTATTCTTAGGCTTACAAACCAATTGTTTTACTTATACAGAGCCACTATTAATCTGAGCAGAGATGACTAAATAAAACTACCTCTATAAGTTGTGGATGTGGCATAGTATTTCAGTGGGACTTTGGAGAATAGGACGGAGTTAGTAAGTGGAGGTGAAGAAGAAATGGTGATTAAGGCTCTAAAGCAGTATTTTGGCAAATATTTCTTCTTTGAATACATTTGAGATTTCTGACTATGAATTATGAATTGAAGAAAAATTAATAGCTGCCTTAAAACAGATATGATATTTCCTTCATGCAGTGTATTCCATATCAACGCATTAGAAAGAATGTATGTTCTAAGCACAAAATTGTTTACCACAGTTTTCAGAGTGGAGAGAAAAAGGCAGCGTGTTTTCTAGTCAAACAGATGCTTAAAACAAATGAAGTAAGTTTTTAAAAAGTTCACTGGAGAAGTGGTGAACTTTTAAACTAACTTAAGAATAACTAATTATTCTTAAACTAACAACATAATTTAATTGATTAAAACTAAGCTTAACTAAATTGAAGAGCTAGCTTCATATTCTTTCACTTGTATGAAGATATGTTTTTCTTTAACATAAAACTGTTTTCCTTGTGAACCGTCAGTTACCTTTTTGTGGGTTGCAGTTTATATTCTGCGCAAAGGGATGCAGGTAAAGATGTTAGTGGAAGTTGAAATAAAGTTTTCGTTCAGTTACCAAATGCCCTTTTCTCTAATGAATCACTTGCTTAGTTTTGTCAGATTCAGCACTTAGCTTCTAGAATAGTATAGATAAAATTTAGGAACTGATTAATACTTTATACATCTATAGAATATTCAGATATCCAATGTTTACGTTGCCCTCTGATCATGACATTTTGGTACATTATGTGTATGTTTATGTGATTAAAGAAAAATCTACCTACACATGTCTGCTTTTCTTTTTTTTTTTTTTTGGTACCAGGAATCATCTCTGCTTTTCTTGAACTCAACATTTCAAGTTTATAATTTCATTTGGTTATGCTATATTGTTAGTACTTACACATTAAATTTTTATTTCTATCCTTCTGATTCTATTCATATATTAAAATATTTAAATTTTAATTTCAGGTATATTGTATTTTTTTGCCCGTGTGACCTAGTTTCCCAAGCCTATTCATTCCTACCTGTTCAACTCTTGGCTGCTGGAATGAAGGAAGTGACCAGAACTTGGAAAATAGTAGGTGGAGTCACACATGCTAATAGCTATTACAAAAATGGCTGGATAGTCATGATTGCTATTGGATGGGCCCGAGGTAATATTAACAATATGTGTTCATAAATATTTTGTTACTGATGTTCCGTAACTACTGAATAGTGAGGATTGCATAGTTTAATCACAACAGTTGTTTTGGAGGGGAAAACTTGTTTTTTGGCTCATAAAGTTACTTTTCACTAGCTGTCACCTATTGTATTGAATGTGACTGCCTTTTTGTTTTTGCTTTTGTTTCTTCATCAGTATGTCTCTTTGTTGTTCAATCTGACCTAGAACTCGTAGTGATTCACCTGCCTCCAAGTACTGGGATTGCAGGCATGCACCACCACACTAACTTGAGTCTGACTGCATTATGATATAAAATTTTTATGATTGGTTTCATTAGGAGCCCCTGAAGCAAAGGGATTATTTTACCATAAATAAAATGTTTAAGAAATTATGTGATTCCTGTGAATAACAAACATTGTTCTTAGGACCAGGAGTTTGGCTCAATGGTTTACATGCGTGTCTGGCAGGTGCGAGGTTGTGAGTTCGATCCCCAGTGCCGCAAAAACAAACAAACAAACAAACAAACATTGTTCTTTTTTGTGTGGTTTTTTTCTTCTCAACCTCAAATTACTGAGAATAGTAAATATGGTTGAATATGGATTCCTGTTTACATTGTGTCAGTTGCTTTTGCTGTTGTTTTATATATAGTAATTGAACAACTTCCCCTAAGCTCTTCTTGTGTATGTACTGCAAATTAATCATATGAGAAAAAGAAATGATAAAGCCAAAGTGTTTTTTTTCGCAGGTTGTCTAGCTATATTCTCTGTGCTTAAAGCCCCCTTTTGCCTTAATTACAGGGGACAGTCCCCATGCTAGTAAAAAGGGAGAGTTGCAGTTGTTTCAGTATTCTAAATATACAATGCAACTTTTTTTTCCTTCCTCTCAAGAATTGATTTTTAGCACTCTTCTTGAATTCTAAATCAGGTGGTCGAATTATGACACCCCTGAAATATTTTCTTTAATCTTTCTGTTCTTTAAAGACAATGGGCTAAATATTTCCATTTTCTTATTTTCAGGTGCTGGTGGTGCCATTATTGCAAAATTTGAACAGTTGGTAAAAGGAGATTGGAAACCGGGAGGTGATGAATGGCTGAAGATGTCTTAGTATGTTGGTATATATTATATTTAGATCTGGATATTTAGCCTTAGATTTTACTAAATTTATTTATTTATTTATTTATTTATTTATTTATTTTTTATTTAAGAGAAAATAGGTACAGAAGCTAGAAATAAAAGTCAAAAAAGACAGACAAACAACAACAACAGATCTGATACGATAACATTGTAGGTTTACACACTGAGGTGGTTGAAGTTTGGCAGTAGTTACAATATTGCATATCATTACCTTCCTAGGGGTTGGGGATATTGACAGATATAGACATGTAAGATTC
>RJWM01009764.1:0-66559 GCA_004363535.1 Dasyprocta punctata | reverse complement strand
GCCCGACTAAATTGGATCTGCATAGTTCTGCATGTGGCTGAGGGGATTTATTGAGGATAGAAGACCACCCAAGGGCAGCTTGTTGCCTGAATGGTATGAAGGGGAAATGAAGGAAGGCTCGCTTCTGTTCTTTGGAGTAGCTCCAGTCTTCACCTTCGCCTTGCAAGTCATCTCCTGGCTTCCCATGCAGACTCATACTATGCATGTAGGAAATAGACTTGATGTTAACTTGATTTGAAGAAAATGAAGACATGCGACATGTTTTACATACTGAAGAACTGGTTGCACATGTGGAGCCATTACGTTACACTGAACCATAAACAGTAAGCACCAAGCGCTTGACAGTCATCATGCCTGAGACTAGGGCCAGTCAAGTGCACCAGACAGACTTCAGTTAGAGATTACAGGAGTGAGGACAGACTGGGGAGGGGATTGTATTGGGTGTGCTATGTCCCCCCAAGTCCTCATATTTTTGATGGGGCTGAGTCTAGTGCTTGTGTTCAGTTTGTTGTCTAGCGCTGGGATTGGCAATGTGAGTGCTGCACATGCCCAGAGGTGGATCTGAGATACAGTGTAAGGGAAGGCGGGTCTTCCTCTTGGGCTTCTGTGCTTCCGCCCTCTCTCTCTCTCTCTCTCTCTCTCTCTCTCTCACCAGCATGCTTGCGGCTTGCGGCCACCATGAATGGCAGCCCCACCACGCCATGCTGACTTGGAGCCAACTAAGTATGGGCTGAAACTCCCGAGAAACTGTAAGAAATAAACATTTCCTTCCCTAATTTTGGGCATCAGGTACTTTGTCTTGGCAACGAGCAAAAAGTAACTAAGACAGGGATCATTCTATAAAGAGAAATACTAGAAAGGACATTTGAAAAGGTGATAAATGTGCAGTGAGATTACCGAGACACAGAGGCCAGAGATGACCACCCTAAGCAGACATTTGATAAAGAGGTAGACTTTGTGGGGATGAATAGGGGTCTTGGAAAGGAAGGGAAACAAGAAGATGGGGAAAGGAAGCAGAAGTAAAAATGATTAATATGTGATATGTATATGTACCTGTTACCCAAGGTAAATGTAATTATTATTTGTTGCAAACATATACTAAAGAAAAAGAAATTGGAAAAGAAAAAAGACTCATAAGACAGAAGCTGAATGCACCAGCTATGCCAAGTTTTCAGGAAGGAGGGAGATGGAGGAAACTGGCTGCTTCTCAAAGAGCAAAGAAAAGAACAGTAGAAGCAAGGTTTTAGAAGAAAGAATCAGATCACTTAGGGCTGAAGGCAGGAAATCTGATTTTTATTAAGTGCAGTGGAAAGTCAATGAAGAGTTTTATGCAAAGGAGTAACATGATCCAATATGTACATTAATTATAAAATATTTTACTATGCTTAAAAATACAAAGACAAAGATAATTTTAGCTACCATTAGAAGCAGCTTTTAAAAGAACCATTGGTCCACAGATACATTTGAATCTTCATTCCTCTTTTTTCCTCAGTGGTAGCCAGTATCCTGAAGAGCGTAAGGTTTTTACTATAAATACTACGAAAATTAATATGACACTCTTAGCGTTTTTAAACTTAAATTTAATGGCATTTTTTTGAAACATTGTACGTTTTCTGTTTTGATTAATATTGGGTCTGGCAAAAAATGAAAGAGCTGGGTATGGTCACACACACTTGTGATACCAGCACTCTCGGAGGCAGGCTAAAGCAGTAGGATTACAAGTTTGAGCCCAGCCTAGGTAACTTAATCAAGATCCTGTCTCAAAATCAAAAATGGGCTGGGGATATTGCATGGTGGAAAGACCCTGAGTTCAATTCCCAGTACTGCAAATGAATAAACTCAAATTACTAGATATAAGAATGATGGAGGAGATATCACTAATTAACTTAGAGAAATAAAATAGCTGTAAGAGTGATGAAGAATAATGTATTACTCACTTTCTCATCTCTGGGTCAAAATACTCACAATTTACAGCTTAAATGAGGAGGACAGATTTATTTGGCTTACTGTTTTTAGAGGATTTAGTCCATGGCTGGTTCCAAGGCAGAAACAACATGATGAAAGGACCTGGTGGAGGACAGCTGCTCATCCCACAGTAGCCGGGAAGCAGAGGAGAAGAGAGGAATTGGGGATGAGAATAAGACCTTCCAGTTCATGCCACCAGTGACCCAAACCTTCCGCCAAGGCTTCACCTCCAAATGTGAGAGTCTTGGGGGAACATTTTAGATCTAATCCTTACATACTATGAATAGTTGTATGTTAAAATATTACGTAACCTATATGCCTTGGAAAATTTGTTAGAAAAACTATAAAAACCAATTCAAGAAGAAATTAAAAACCTGAAAAGACAAGTATGTAACAAATAGTTAAAAAAAAAAACTTCTCACAAAGATAGTTTCACATAGTTTCACAGTAAATTCTACCAAACATATAAAGAAGAATTAATACCAATGCTTCACAAACTCTTCCCAAAAAATAGGAAGAGCATTTCCCATTTTATTCTATAAGGTTGATATTATTCTGAAAACAAAACTAGACCAAAACATCACAAAAAATAATATAGATGAATATCCCTTATAAATATGGATGCAAAAATTCTCTAAATACTAGCAAGTCCAGCAGCATAACAAAAAGATTATATACCATGACCAAGTTAGATTTATCCCAGAAATGCAAGATTGGCTTATTATATGTGAATCAGTCATTATAACACACCCTATTCATAGAACCAAAGACAGAAACCATATGGTCATCTCCATAGATTCAAAGTAAACATTTGACAAAAATCCAACTCCTTTTATGATAAAAACATTTGCCAATGTAAGAATAGAAATGTATTTCCTTAATTTGATGAAGGACATATATAAAAAAATTCACAGTTAGGAGGTTTGAGACAGAGTCTTGTTGTGTAACTTAAGCTAGGCTTGAGCCCACTATGTAGCCCAGGTTGGCCTCAAACTCACAGAAATCCTTTTGCCTCAGCTTCCTGAGTGCTGGGAGTACAGTTGTGTGCCACCACACCCTGTCTGCTTTACATGTTTGAAACTTGCTTATTAGTTACTCACATGTTTATCATTATTAAAGGTCTCCATTTATTACCGACACTTCATGTTCTGAAATGTACGAAAATACTTCACATTTCTTTTGTTTAGTCTTTTCATGTTGTTTTACCATTCTTTACTTTTGATTTTTTTCCAAGATTTAAAATGAGCTTTTTTTTTTTTTTTTTTTTTTTTTATATTTATTTTTTGTTTTTTTTTTTTTTTTTTTTTTTTTTTGGTACTGGGCATCAAACTCATGACCTTGTGCCTGCCAGACAGGCGTTTATGCCCCTGAGCTAAACCCCCAGCCTCTAAAATGAGTTTCTTATACATGCCAACTACTCTAATCCTGCTTCATTGTGTGACCAGAAAATTATTGCCTTTAATTGGTTGTTTAGATTATTTACATTTAACATGATTCTTGATATTATTGGTTTTACATTTGTCATCTTGAGGATTTTTTTTACTTATATTATGTCAATTTTGGCATCTTTCCTTGTGCTTATAGGCCTTTGTGCAACTTTATTTTGTGGTCTTCTGTTTGTTGTTTTAGGCTCATGAAAATAATTATACAATTATATCACCCAAAGTGTTCTGCTATATTTATAATTTTCAACTTTTAATGTTTTATCTTTCATTATCACATACTGGCAGCTTATGATAAACTGTAAAGTGTTACATTATAATAGCAACTAATTTTATTCTTGTGTGGAGAATGAATAGAAGGACAAAAGATAAAGAGAAGAAAGCAGAAGACAGAAAGAATGCTATTGCTATAGCCCAAGAAAGAAGTTATAATTGTATGGAGAGGAGTGGTATTCTGATTATTTATTAATACATAACAAACTTTGCCAAACTTAGTGGTGAAGACAACCATTTTGTTTTGCTCACAGATCAAGTCAGAGCTTTGAAATAGGTACAATAAGGAACATTTTGTCTATGGCTTTGTTTAGAAAGACTGGAATGTTTAGAGCTCTCCTTGTTCTTGTGTCTGATACCTGACTGAGATGATTCAAAGGGTGACTCTGCCAGGACTGTCTGCTTAGGACTCTATGTGGTTTGAGTACCCTCACAGCATGGCAGCCTCAGTGGTGCAAGAGTAAGGAAATGGCTACTGAGAGTTAGAAGTGCAAGTCTTCCAGGGACCATGGTGGGAGCTACAGGTACTTGAATGACATAGTCTCTGAAGTCAAATAATATCAGTTCTCCTGGTGCATGCATGCCTCTCTCTCTGTCTCTCTCTGTCTCTGTGTGTGTGTGTGCGTGTGCGTGTGTGTCTGTGTGTTTGTGTGTTGGTTGCAGGTAGGTTGAACCCAGAACCACTCTACCACTGATCTATATTCCCCAGCTCCTTGTTTTGTTTTGTTTTGTTTTGTTTTGTGATAGGGTTTCACTATGTAGCCTAGGATGGCCTTGGACTTGTGATCCTCCTGCATCAGTCTCTCATGTACTTGGGATTGCAGGCATATGCCACCATACCCAGTCTGACCTGTGTTTTTGAATTAGTTACAAGTCTGCTCATATTCAAGGGTATGGGACAGACCTCACCTCTCAAAGAAATATGCTATTTACAGTTGTGCATATATACTGAGACAGGAGATTATGACGTGGCAAAGCTGGCCTGAGAAGTAGGTATAGCCTGTTAATTACAAAATCCCAAGACACATGGGCAAAACAGTTTTCAAAGCCCTGAAAGTGGACTTCTTACAAGAACTAGAGCTGTTCTGGATCGGATGGCCTAGACCTGATCTCAGTTTGAAGAGTAGGGGATACAATAAGGAGAGTCAACATAGAGCTCTGGGTTATTGTGCCCACTTGTGTCTTGTACAGCATACTTATTTTCCAGTTTTTACTTGGCCCAAGCTTGCTCTGTAGAGCCTGTTTCTTTTCCTAACTTTAATAAATGTAAAACTTGCGGGGGACATAGCTCGGCGGCCTGCCTGGCAGGCCTGAGGTCATGAGTTCAATCCTCGATGCTAAAATAAATAAATAATTGTAAAACTTAGCTACTGTTTGCACTTTTCTTGATCAATTCTTTGTTCAGGACAGAAAGAACCTAGAAAGCACTTCAGGGGGAGACTACCACACCCCCAAACCTGGTAACAATAACACCTGACATGTTTGTGCTCCAGGTAGCCGAACTACAATGCCTATTTCATGGTTAAATATTTTAGGTTGACGAATCCCTCTATATTGTAAAGATAAAGGAATATAATTTGAAACTTTGATGAAAAAGGTCAGGATATCCAAAATTGCAAAGGATAATTTCCCAATGAAATATGTAAAGAAGGGCCAGGAACATAGCTCAGTGGCACAATGCCTGTCAGGCAAGCACAAGGTCCTGAGTTTGATTCTTGGTTAAAAAAAAAAAATTAAAATACAGTCATTTATCTTGGAAAGTGGTAAAGTACATAATAAAGAATATAAAACATTCTTAGAGACTATGTAATTTGCCTATTTATTTCCTTTTTAGGTAATTGAGCATGTGCTATGTGCACTGTCCTGAGTCTAGATTGAGTACTGAAGGTTCACCAATGGTAATTCCCGCTTGCAGAGATCATCTAGTCTGGTATGGAAGACCAACTTGCAATTAACATCGCAAAGGGTGGCTGCTGTAGTAGAGGTACATGCTCTGTGTCATGCAAGTGTAAGGCTTCTTGCAGATTGTATAGAGCTAGACGATCTAGTTTGGCAGGAAGAGCAGCTGTTTGTCCTGCACACCAATGTGGGCCTTTGTGCTCACGTGCAAAGGAAGAGATTAGAAAATTCTGAGATAGCATGTCAGGTTTAGAGCAGTATAGGAGGTTTATTCTGTGTAAGTCTGATTTAGGTAGATTTTTCAGTCCACTGAGGTAAGAGAGAAAATTGTTTCTGACAGATTCTGGTATTCTTCTTTGTTTTGGCACTTTATCCTGGAGACTTCAAAGAGACTACTCCCATCCTCTTGTCCTAATAATTAAGATCCAAGAGGAATCAGACATCCTGCAGTTACTCAGGGATGTGAAATTTTTTCAGGGAAACTTTTTTTTAAACTAAATGTTGAGGTTGAAAAAAACAAAACTTCCAATTGAGAGTATCGGATCCACATTTATCATCTACCATGACATTTTTCAAAAGCATTTCTAGAGAAACTGCTGAAATTATACTTAGTAACAATTAAACATATCTATAGTTCACAGGTGAACCTCCTCACTATGCCCTTATACAATGTGGGGAAGTAGTAGCCCCTCAGGCATTTTTAACTCATTATCAGGCACTAATCCCATTCATAAGATCTTTGCCCTCATAACCTAACCACCTCACAGTGATTCCATTTGCTAATGCTAGCACCATGAGTATTAGGACTTCAACACATGAAGCAGCAGAGTGATGAGGTGTGAGGGTTGAAGCAATCACAATGACCATAGAACTTAGTGTTTTCTTTGAAGAAAAAATAATGCAAATTTAATTTATATTTGATTAATATTTTCCTTTTCATCAGCAAATAAAAGTGATCTGAGTTTCTCTCAAAGTCAGATCCCATTTTGTGAAGAGAGGCTGCACAGACTACTGAGAAAAACAGCTTTTCCCAACTACACATTTATAATTGTCATGTTGCATGGGCATCACTTACAGTTTCAGCAAAGTTTCAAAAATCTTTTTCTTTTTCCTAATCAAGCAGCATAAATAACACTGATGGTATTTTCTGCCATGAAAATGACACTATGTTAATTATACTAATATTCCCCTATAGGTGACCAACTGATTTTCAGAAATGCTACCCAAAGACATCCATGCTCACATCCGCAAACAAGGAGGAACAGAACAGGGCATTTCCAGATGACCCTTGTTATGGCTTGTATTTAGATGTCTCTCCAAAGTCTGATTTGGTCATAGGTGAGGCTTTTCCAGAGGTGGCTAAATCTAAAGTGTGCAATACAAAAATTGATTCATGGTATAATGCTAAGGTCAAGAGCACTAGGATTAAAAATGTGAGTACTACATGCCCTAAATAGCCTAGATAAGATATGAAAAAGAACTGCGGTTGACCCTTCTTGCTTTGCTACCTTCTACCTACCACAAACTTTCTTTTCTGTGATGCCTGTCTGCCAAGCCACTCTACCTTACAATTAGCCAATTTTAGACTAAAACCTCTACAAACTGTGAGCTAAATGAACCTCCTCTGACTTTGGGCATTGGGTATTTTGTCTCAGTAACAAGAGAAAAGTAACTAAAGCAGAATTTGGTACCAGAAGTGGGGTGGTTGCTATGATGGTACCTGATCATGTGTGGAAGGAACCTTTGGGAATGGCTTGTGGGAAAAGATTGGAAAGTTTTAGAGATGCCAGCTGAAAAAGTAGAGCTGGAATGCCTTATGCTGTACTTGTTGGGAGATTCTGGTTAGAGCTCAGCACATCAGAAGGCTGGTAGAAATTTTGCCAGTAAAGACCAGGCTTGGGAGGGTTCTGCTGGGAAGAAGGACTGGATTGGCTGTTGAACTCCAAACAATGTGTGTTATACCTTGGAAAAAAGTTTGTCTGCATTTTACTTGTGGCCAGAGATTTTGCCTGAGACTAAGATTAAGGGCAGACTAATCTTACAGAAGAAATTTCAAGGCAGTCTAATGTTGAGGCCATGACACATTGCCTCAGATCGTGGACATAGAACTACAAGAATTAATGCTGTCTGCTAGATTTTGGTCTTGCTTTGTTCCTATTCTTTGCTATCACCCTGTTTATAACTTTAAAAATAGAAATGTCTATCTTGTGCCATTAAATATTAAAAATGTTTAAATTTCTTTTCATTTATGTAGGTTCTCACAGTTAAGAATTTGCCTTAAATCTCAGAGTAGTCTTTAGACTTAGACTTTTCAGTAATGCTAAAACTGTTAAGGATGTGGAAGCTCCTAGCCAGGCGTGGTGGCACACGCCTTTAATCCCAGCACTCACTCGGGAGGCTGAGGTAGGTGGAGCGTTGTGAGTTCCAGGCCGACTTGGGCTACAACGCGAGCGCAAGGCTGGCCTGAGCTACATAGTGCAACCCTGCCTCAAAATACCAGGGCTGGGAGTTTGGCTCAGTTACTTAAGTGCCTGTCTGGCAGGCACAAGGTTCTGAGTTCAATCCCCAGTGCTGCAAAAAAAAAAAAAAAAAAAAAAAAAAAAAAGAATGTGGAAACTCTTAAAGATATACTAAATGCCTTTTGCACAAGGACATATGCATGAGTCATGGGAGGTCAGGAGCAGAATGTTATGGTTTGTGTTAAGCTGTCCCCAAAAGCCTCACCTGGGCATAGGTGGGGATTTTGCAGAGGTGGCTGAATCTAAAGTATGTAATGCTGAAATTGATTCATTGTACAATGCTAAGATCCAGGACACTAGTGTGGGTTAGATAGAAATATTATAGGCAGTCAGACAGGGCTAAGTCCTTGAAGGAGCCAGTGCAGAAGGCCAGATACCTTGCAACCTTGAAGGAAACAGACATCTCCTGCTGTAGACCAGACCTCAAGACAAAAGATCAAGCAAATATACCCACTTCCTAAGGATTGATATTCTAAATAAGCATCTACACCCTGAGGAAGCCAGGAGTCACCATCCCAACCTATTATGGGAAGAGTCACTGCTCTTCAAGCATGCCCACTTGCTATGTGACTCACTTCCCCATTTGATCCTGATTTAATCAATTTTACCTGAACAGTTAATCTTATTGATTGACTATAGTTCTGTCCCACCTCATGCCTGCCTTGTGAGTTCCCATATTTTCTCCACCTTAAACCTGCCTCACTTTGTGGTTTTACTATATAAAAGTCCCTAGAAAAGACAGAGTCTTTTTCAGTCCACTCAGGACCCCTTCTGACTCTCTCTCAGACAGACTCTTTCTTTCCCTCAATAAATATATTCTGCTCTTAACCTCTGTCATACCTAAAATTCATTCTTTGATTCTAAAGAATATGAAATTGTACCAGACATATAGTAGGTTTGGAATTTTGTTCCCTTATATCACTAAGATTAATAGTGTGAGTGCTACCTGTCCTAAATAGCCTAGATAAGACATAAAAGACAAAAACAGCTGTGGTTATCCCCTGTTGCTTTATTATCTTCTACCTGCCATAAACTCTTTCTCCTCTGCAATACCTGTCTGCCACGCCATCCCGAGTTAGAGCCAGCTGACTATAGACTAAAACCTCTACAAACTGTGAGCTTAATAAACCTTTGCTCTTTTAACTTTTGGATGTCTGGTACTTTGTCTCAGCAATGAGAAAAATAACTTAGACATCCCAAGTAGCCTGCTTGGCTGCTATGCCCTGTGAGTTTGATATGAAAGGAAGGGAAGTTGTGGTGTTTTTTCAGTTTCCACACTAAAAAATAGTTTTAAAGAATTAGAAATTTCCAGGAGTTCGTATTGCCACCTGCAAGTTAATGTTTTTTGACAGATTATTTTTGAGCTTGCTTGCAATAAGCTATAGTCTGTAGAGTGCTGCATTCTGAGTTTACATCTACATTGCATTTGGAAATCTTAGCTAACCATTTAACACATGAGGAATGGTAGAAACATTACACACAGGTTGTTAGTAAACCTAGTTCCTGATCATTTCCAGGGTGAATTTTAGTACTTGAGGTTAATTTTCCTATTAAAAACTCCAGGTTATTTTATTTTATTTTATTTTATTTTATTTTATTTTATTTATTTTTTTTGCAGCATCATGGATTGAACTCACAACCTTGCACCTGCCAGACAGGCGCTTAAATCACTGAGCCAAACTCCCGGCCCTGGTTTTTTGAGGTAGGGTCGCACTGTGTAGCTCAGGCTGGCCTTGTGCTTGCATTGTAGCCCAAGGCAGCCTCGAACTCACAAAGCTCCTCCTACCTCAGCCTCCGGAGTGCTGGGATTAAATGCGTGTGCCACCACACCCAGCTTCCAGGTTATTTTAATAAAAGTTCCAAGGAGAAAGCAGAGATGAAACCTACATTTTATTTCTATCTTACGTTCTTAATGCGAAGTGTAGATTATGAGGAAAACAACACTAATGTTTACAAATATGCTCCCAGATCAAAATCTAAGAGGTGTGTGCTTGAGCAGGCAGGATAGAGAAAGTGGAGTCAGCTTACTGTGAAGGGAGACCGAGAACTTGAAATAGAAAACAAAGAAACTTCTTCGGCACTTTCTCCGGAAACTGTTAGGTGATTTGTTTCAGGTTATTCATGCTCAAGAAAGGTGGATATATAGGCTTTAAATCAGGTTGATTTAGTCTGCTTTTAGCATGTGAAGCTAATTTGCACAGTTCATCAATGTGGCGCTAATTAATAGAAAGAATGGTCAATTGTGCACACCCTGTGGTCCTTGCCTCCTATTCATTTTTTTGTATATCTCTTTCCACAATGAATAATGGCTTGTTTGTGACCAATAGCATATGGCAGAGGTAACAGTGAGACTTCCTAGTTTAGGGCACAAAGGACAATAAAATTAGCACTATGTTTTCTTAGATCATTCTGAAATAAGCTAGGATGGTTTCATGGAGACACTTGAGCTCATGGGAGGGGAAACTGAGGCCTCGACCAGGATTCTGCACCACCTTGGAGTGGATTTTCCCGTCTCAAGATGACATAGGTCTCAACCAATGTGTGAATGAACCTCACTGGAAACCCTGAACTACAACAACTCAGACACCAACTGGATTCTGAATTTCTGCTTCAAAGAAACAACAAATGAATTTCACTGCTGTTTTCAGACATTAAATTTCACAGTGATTTGTTACAGGACACTAGGTAGCTAGCACAGAACTTCATTTCCATACTTTCCATCTGATTTCAACAAGGCCTTACAATATCTAAATTTGGACGCTAAACCCCACTCATGGCTTGGCTCCTCATGGACTGTGATTTGTTCACTGAAGTCTACTTTCTTTGGCTTTCAGGCTGCACAGTTAGACCACTGGCCAACTTCCCTGGCAATTAGGTGGGGCCCTATGATTGCATTCAGACAGAAAGTAGAGAGTGGTACAACTTAGAACCTGATCCATAAAGCCTCTCAAACTCGCTCCCAGTGCTCTTCCTGGTTAGGATATCATCTCTGAGGCCATGTGTTGAACATGATACTGCCTGTCAGCCTGGGTCCTTGAAAGCTTTGTAGGGCAATGTGGACTGTCACTTAAATAAGAAATAAACTTTGCTCTAAAGCCACTAAGATCTGGGGACTTGTTAAATAAACTCAACTGATTCTAATCTACTAAGGGCATCCCATGTTTCAGACCCTTTTGGGAACCTATCCTACAAAATTTCCCTTTCCACTGAGCTGGAGATGTAGCTCAATGGCAGAACACTTGTCTAGCATGTGGGAGGCCCGAGGGCTTGATACCCATTGCTGGGGGGAAAAATCCCTTCCTGTGAATAATTCTTTGAAGTTAAGTTTTCCCATAAACTTGTAAACAAATCCATTCTAATGTGCTCAACAGGTGGGCCTGGATTAAGGTTTGAGTTCTGAGGAGAGTATTTTGCATTTTAACAAGATCTGCTAGCAGATATAAGCTTTAAAAGCAACTCTAAAGAATTTCAGCAACTTTAGCAAACCTCTTATGAGACAGATTTCAGGCAACAGTGATTCCAAGTGACTTCAGTCACAGCATGCAGGAAGCATCCTGTCTGTGCAGGATGATACTACTGAATTGTTATCTGGCTGACACAGGAAGTTTTGGCTACAAGCTGGGTGTGACATTGCTGGATTTGCGGCTCCTGAAGCCTGGCCTTTAGTCTATTTTCTCATATACGCTCATACCTGGGCGTGATAATCCTCAAATATTAAAAAGGATGTGGCACATCGAGGGCTACCTTTGAGTTGCCTGTCACAACTACTGACAATGTGTGACAACATAGATGATTCTTAAAAACATAGTGGGGGAATCAGATTTTTAAAAAGCATATACAGTAAATCCTTGGATTGTGAGTAACTTGTTCTGTAATTTTTTTCTGCAATTTGAGCAAATATTTTGAAAAATTTTAACTTGATAAATGAGCAGTGACTTTCAATAGGAGTAGTAGTACATGATGCCAAATGTCACAAATGAGCCAGACTTCTCTTTCTCTCCGTCTCTCTGTCTCTTTCTCTATCTCTTTGTCTCTGTCTATCTGTCTCTCTCTCTCTCTCTCTTGCTGTGGGATTGTAAGTGATGGTCTTGCAACAGTAGGAGGTTATTGGTGAGATCTCACCTGCAGAGGAGAAAGAGAAAAAGGCATAGGGATCCCTCACTTCAGGTGAGATTAAAAAGAAGTGTAAAATGTGGGAAATAATGCAAAATTTTGAAGAAAAGCACCACCTGAATGAAGCTGTAACAGTGTGAGTGATGGATCTACTTAACGATCGCAATGTTATTAATAGAGGCTGAGGCAGGAGGATCACAAGTTTAAGCCCAGTTTGGACACCCTAGTGACTTAGTGAGATCCTGTTTCAAAATGAAACACAAAAAAGGGGCTGGGGATGCAGCTCAGTGTGAAGGCTGTAGGTTCAGTCCCCAGTACCACACACATGCATACACGCATCATGCATGCACAAATCAAGAAAGATGAGAAAAATTTTTTTGGTATTACATTACTTTTGACAAAAAGATTTTCATCCAGAATACATAAAGAAGTCCCCAAACTCAGTAAGATTAACAACCCATTTAAAAATAGGAAAGACCTGGGGAAGTTCTCAGTAGTAGAATGCTTGCCTAGCATATATGAGATCCTGTTGATGTCCCACACTGCAAAAATAAATAAATATTTAAAAATTAAAAATAAACTGAAGATCAGAAGATCAAAGAAAATATACAGATGGCAAACAAACACACAAAAAGATTCAATATTGTGCACCACAAGAGAAATGCAAATTAAAAGCACAGTGAGATACCAGCATAATTCTATCAGTAAACCTAATGTTAAAAAGTTTAACCACACCAAGTGTTGGCCAGGGTTTGAATCAAATGGAATACTTGGTGATAAGTAGTTTGGTAACTTCTTATGATGTTAAGCATTTTACTTACATGTGATTCAGATATCCCACTCCTAGGTATTTGCCCTAGAGAAATGAAAGCGTCTCTCTTGAAAATCCATAAACAAATGTTCACAGAAGCTTTATTCAAAATAGCCAAAACCTAAAGCAACATGAATATCATAACAGGAAAAAGCATAAACAAACCATGGTGAATCCACTACTTAGCAATAGAAAGCAGTGAACTACTCTGTTGTCACACATAAAAATGTGGATGGATACACATGTGGCTGAGTGAAAAAAGCCAGATCCCAAAGCCTGCCTACTCCGTGATTCTATTTATATGAAATTCTTAAACAGGCATGCTTTATTTAGAGGTGGATCAAAAGTTGCCTGGGCAAAGAATCAGGGGACACAGAGACATACTTCCTTTGATTTAAATTCTGTGTCTTAATTGTAATAGTAGTCGAATAGGTACAAACTTTTTCAAAATTCCCATAAATGAAAACTTTAAATGGGTATATTATGTTGTAAACATACTATACTTTTTTTAAAAAGTTGATTTTTAAAAAATATTTTCACCAGGTATTTAACTCAGCAACATAAGCACCTGCCTGGCAAGTGTGAGGCAAGTTCAGTCTCTGGTACCAAAAAAAAAAAAAAAAAAAAAAAAAAAAAAAAAAAATATATATATATATATATATATATTCATTCCAGAGGGATTTTTTTATGTTATTAAAACCAAAAAAAAAAACATTGAAAAAATGTTTTATAATGCAAAAGAAAGTTTTGTTAAATAATGGCATAGCTCCATATTGAAATATCACACATTTATTATAAAATATGTGAAGAATATTAAATAGCATATGAAAATGATCAAAATGAATTTTTCAGGAAAAAGGGATCAAATAACTATAAGTAAATTTTGCTTTGCTTTAAAATTTTCAAATCAGCCTTTACGACTTGAAATTTATTTTATTTATGCTTGTATGCTCCCTGATTATTTTCTTTTCAAATCTTAGCCAAATTATTGTTTAACTACAGTCTTACTTACAAATCATTGTCTTGCTGGATACACTTTTCTGTGCCCAGTATTTTATTTATAATAGAAAAGATGGGAAAATGTAAGTACAAAATCTGTGTCATTCACAACCTAGTAATACACTTCTTGTTACACAGAGAAATACATTTCTCTTTTTGGGGGGAGTGTCTTTCTTGAGGCAGGGTTTCACTATATGGCTCAGGCTGGCCTTGAACTCACTGTGTAGCCCAGGCTGGTCTCAAATGTGTGGCGCTTCTCCTGCCTCAGCTTCCCGAGTGCTGGGATTACAGACATATGCCACCATGCCCAGTTTCTCTTTTTTTTTTAACAGGATTGAATTTAACCAGATATATTAAAATTTTGGTATAAACAATAATGTATTGTGTTATAGATACACATAAGTAAGGCTTACTAGTACTATTTTGCATCGAATTCATGAACTTTTTTTCAGAGTACACAATTTTATGTCCAAAAATAATTATAAATTCTCAGAAGAAATTGGGTTTCACTTTATTTCACATTTATTGTAAGATTTTATCACCTTAATTGTGTTTGCGATTATTCATATGTCAGAGGAGCATTTAATTTGAAAAATTAACACAGTTCTCTTTAGTTTAAGAGCTAGAAACACAAGTGAAGCCCTAGGCCAAACATGGAAGGGAAATTGAAGATCAGTTCCATTTGGGCTCCACAGAGTTAAAATGATCTATGTAATTCAGGAAACAAATACTCCTATTAATATTTTAAGTATTATTTTACTTTGCTCAAAACATTCTCAGTGCTCCCCAGATGTCAATTAAAATGGTATGGAATTCAAAACCTTCCTCATCTAATACTGGTTTCCACCATTTACTGATATGACTTCAGGCAAGTGACTTCTGTGTGAGCATCTAGTTTCTTACTTGTTTTGAAAAATATGCAGGGAGAGTAACATCTTGCTTATAGATAAGTAAACAATAAGACATTGAGCATGCTAATATGTAGTGGATTTAGGAAGTTTGAAACCACAGTGCAGATACAGTAATTTCGCCATGTTGTCAGCCACAGTCTTAGAATACTGTTTTGCCAGCTGCATTAGATCAATTGCAGTAGATGTGGTTTTTGCTTCCCTGATTTTTCTCTGATAGTTTCGTCTTATCTTTATGTTCTTTAGAGTCTGTGTTATAATTACCCTAAAGATGGTTTGTCATGAGCTAATGGTACATATTATTGAACAACAATATCTATGATGTCGAACATGCTTTTTAAAGTTTTATTTTTTAATTTGAAAGTGTGAAAGTTGGCATTCTGTTTCCAGTTAATCTTAACAAGATTCAGAAAAATCTAAAAGAAGGTGTTTTCTTGAATTACAACCTTAATAGGACTTGATAAATGAAACTTAAATACACATTTTATAAGGGTTTTTGCTGTTGTTTTGTTTTGTCAGTCTCTTCCCTTATTTAATTGGTTGAAAGATTTAACAACGGCATTTGGGTTTGTGTTGGTGCTGGGGATTGAACACACTTGCCGAGCACACCCTCTGCCACCAAGCTACACCCCGAGCTCTAATAAATATAATTTTTATTCTGATTCTTTGTAGAATTTAAGTCACAAAATACATTTTTATTCAAAATCATATTGAGAATGCTCAAGCAGGGTTTCAAATGAATGTTCAAATATTAAAAATAAGACTTAAGGGTATACCTTGTATCACTGATGTCATAATACTAAAAACTTACATGATCAGCCAAAGCTTTTTTTTTTTTTTTTTTTTTTGGCAGTACTGGGGATAAAACTGACAACTTTGGGCCTACCAGGTAGGCGCATAAGCCACTGAGCCAAACTCCCAGCCCTAGTTTCTTGAGGCAGCGTCGCACTATGTAGCTCAGACTGGCCTTTTGTAGCATAAACTGGACTCGAACTCACAAAGCTCCACCTAACTCAGCCTCTCGAGTGCTGGGATTAAAGGTGTGCACCACCACGCCCAGCTACCCAAGGCTTAATTATTGTCAAATTTAAGTATGTAAAATATGACTTTGAGGTAGACGTTCAGTTATTTTACTTTACAAAGACTGAAGTCAAAGTTAAATAGATTTTGTCTGAATGTGAAGCCCCAAATTAAAATTGAACCCATCTGTACTCACTGCCATTGCTTCCAGCAACAGAACCCTGGTTTATTATCATCACTGTGCTAATTACCAACTGGTTTTTCCTTCATTCTAAAGTTGTCTCTATTCTTTGGGACGTCTGATGGATGGAGAAATAGTATTGTGACATAGGCAAAGATGATGGGAGCTTGAACTTTTGCAAGAGAAAGGGAAAATAATAGAGGTTTTTGTTTTTTTGCATGTAGAGACAACAGGACTAGTTAAAGGATTAAATGTGGGAGATGAGGGAATATCTTTAACCAGGGCTGACTTCCAAAGTTCTGGCTGGAGAACTTTGTGCATCTTCAGTATTTAGCTTCCAGCCTAATGCATTGTAGGTTCGCCCAAACTGCTGATTAAATTAGTGACTGGCTAAGTTTGAACTTTGAGAGATTAAATTAGTAGCTATGAAATTGAGAAGCATTGTACCTACAAGTGCTCTGGAAATGATTTCCTCAAATCTGACCACACTGCTGTCAAATGATGCTCACTGCCTCTTCTCTGGCTGATATCTGAGGGCAGAGTCCACTGAAAGGCACCACGCTGAACCTCCCTGGCCCTAAGAGACACAGAAGTGTGATTAGCGTTGCTGTCATTTAACTTGTGGTTTCAACGAGATTGGTAGAAAGGTAAGCAGTTTGCAGCTTCTCGTCTTTTACCATGGGGAAGAATGAAGAGTACTAATTTAGAAAAAATATGGCAAATTTTCAAATTAATTGTTGGAACAGTATCTGAACCATGAAGAATTCAGTTTCCAAAAGAGGATTTCAAAAAAGCACACGGCACTAATTGTCATAGAGTCCTTGTTACATTTTATGGATTTTTCATTTTGTAGAGCAGTGATTCATTTAAAAGAAAAATTTGAACAGCAATTCCAGCAAAAAGTTAAATTAATATAGATATTAGCCCAGGCTCTAGGAGTGTAATGTTGGCAGGCTACAGGCACTTCTTATTCCTGTGGACACTACCCATAGGAAGACAACGTTTTGATTTCCTTGATCCTATAGCCATTTATTAGAATGTAGATGTGTCCTTGTTGCTAAAATTCATTATGTGGGTTTCAAAGGCCCTCCAATTAGCCAAGTTTTCTTGCCTGATTTCTTAAGAAAGGGACAAAACCATCTGAATACAGCAATATCTTGCACAATATGGAATCTGTAATTTTTCCTCTCTCGATGCTTTTACATATAATGATGATGTATAGAATGGAGGGAAGAAAATCACTTCAGCATGTAGCCACCAATCATATCTTATTGTTTTCAAAGAATGGGCAAAAGTTACTCTATATTGCGGGTCAAATGAAAATTTAAGAAATTTGCACTCATATAGAGAAGTTTCATTTTTTAGAATCAACAAATTTATTGTGTCTTCTTCAAACTGGCCTTGTTATAATCAAATCTTCATTGCTCACTGTATCAGCCAGTGCTCACTAGAGGAACAGATTTAATGTAAGATATATAAACATATAAAGATTTACAAGGCAGCTTACGATGGTTGCCTGCAGAGACAGGTGTGGAAGAGTGCAAAAGGCCGTCTGTGTGCTGTAGATCTGAAGGATCCAGTCCAAGGTTGAAGGCCTGGAGCTCACTGTAGTGTCCTGTGTGAGTTCGTGTCAGGAGGCTGACAAGTCTGGAAGCCAAGAGATGACGTCTACGGTGAATGTGAAGACTGGAGCTCCTCTGAAGAGCAGAACCGAGCTTTCCTTCTTCATCTCCCTTGTATTCCCTTCAGCCTATAAGCCTATTGGTTGGTGCCACTCACACCCAGGTGTCTTCAACAGATGCTTCAGCCACACCCAGAACCGTGCTGATCCAATTAGTGGGGTATTTCTTATTCAAGCTGACACATTAAGTTAAATAGCACACCTGTAATGATGTTATTGCTCTAAGCATGATAGCCTTTCCTTACCCACTACCGTGACCTCATTTTCATTGGTTTTATAAACTTCAGGTGACCATCAGGACAGTGCAAGGTGAGAAAACACTAGGCTTTGGAAGAGATGCACTTGATTTCAAATATGGGCTCAGCCTTATCACCACTGTTTGACATCAGGAAAGTGACTGGTCTTTATCTATGGAGTACACAAGGTGAGAATTAGAGATAAAACCTGTACTAGAGATAATCTATGTGAAGTTCCTTCCATGTGATGAGTGATCATAACTATACCACTGCTGCCTCTAAAATTTTCTAGCACCTTGATTTGCTTATTATTCCTCTTAAG
Source organism: Dasyprocta punctata (assembly GCA_004363535.1). Lineage (NCBI taxonomy): Eukaryota > Metazoa > Chordata > Mammalia > Rodentia > Dasyproctidae > Dasyprocta > Dasyprocta punctata. Next base: position 48,190 of record RJWM01009764.1, on the reverse strand, counting down.
AGCTGTAATGAAAAAGTCTTTTATATCCCACATATTAAAGATTTCCATTTTTCCTCATTTAATAAATATGATGTCTAAGTTGGACAGCAAACTTCTCTAGAAATCTCTTGGCCCTTTGAACACTATGTTAAATTGTCTTTTGCTATTAAAAAGAAAATACAGAGAGAAAGAGAGAGGGAAAGCAAGAGAGAGAGACAAAGAGACAGAGACAGAGACAGAGATTATATAATACCTGATCATATATGAAATTTCTGAGTGTCGCTGTTGCTGTTTTGGGAAACTTGATGTTAGCATTAGAAGACCAAGATGCAAACCAGTAGGAATTTGTATTCAAATAAGTGATGCAGCTGTGGACAAAGTACCAAATGAGTAACTTAATAAACATTTTTATAGTCTAGATTTGGAGCAGAATATCTTATTATCTGTATTGTAGGGGGCCATAAGATCTGAGGAATAGTAAAAAAATGTGCATATAGAATATCTCCCATTTTATGTAAGATTGCAATTTCCTAGAAAGTACAAAATACATACTTTAATGCTCTTTAGAGTACCAGAAACAGTTGGATTCTCAGTTATATCTAGAAATTTTTTTAAAATGTGCCCTTATAGTTGACTCAGTCTTTAATGTTCTCTTAGTCTTTGAACTTTTGGGTAATAGATTTTTATAATCACAATGTACTAGAAAGAGAATGTGCCTGTGCCTCATTCTGTGGCAGGATTCTGAGACAGATAATTGATAATTGATACCTAGAGACAGTATCTCCAATATCATTTGATGAAATGTTTTAATGTTTTTCTGTAGTGAACTTTCAGCCTGAACTACTAACAAATAGAAATTAGAAGAATACTAGTGAGCATGGAACTACAGGTCTGAACACAACTCCTGTAGCAGTGAGAATTTAGGAGTGCAGGAGACAATTTAGGGCTTGGCCATCGGAGGAAAGAGAGGTCATTGTCCAGGAGCCAGAAAGATCTGTTCTAGTGCAAAATCATAGAGTAACAGAGAAGCCAGGACTTTCTGCATGGCCCGGAACCTCAGCCTTTACAACCTCACATCACGGAATCCCAGCATGCTCTGCTAGTGTAATTAAAACCCATCTCGAGAGGAGTAATCCAATCTTTTGAATGCTCAGAATATTATACTGAAAATTCCCAGAAATGATCACTCACTTAATAATAATTAAATGCCTACTATGTGCAAAAACTCTAGTCTGTGGTAATAATCCAGCCTTTTGTGTGACCTTGATTCTTTTTTTTCTCTCCTCAAGAGAATTCACCAGCAAAATCCTGTTGTTACACGGGAGTGAAAATTGCTCTATTTGTCATTTCTCAACTGAAATGCTTCCATCAACCTTGAATTACAGGAAAAGTCTCCTGCGCTCAGCTATTGTTTGCATCGTCATCATCATCATCATCATCCTTATTCCAGGCTCCTGAAAGGGAGCCGAGAGTGCTTCTTTTAATGCCAACTGTGATTTGCATGTTCATAGGCGGTTTGAAGTTTCAGAAATTAAATGTCGGGGTGTAAAATTTTCTTGAAGGAAGAAAGTATGATTGCATCAAACTTTCAAAGTACAATCAAAGTCTAAAGGAAATATAATTATTATTGTCGGTTTATCACCTCAAACATGTTGTTGTAAATGTCATTATATCAGATGAGTTTGGTAACAGGTTTTCCATTTTGCACTTTATTTGACAAGGTGATTCATTGTTTAGTGCAGTTTAAGATGTCAGTCCTTCTGGAAGGAATTGAGCCGAGTTGATGTGCATAAGAACATTCTTCCATCAAAGTATATGATTAAAGAAGAGTTAGACTCCTGAAATATTGTTTCCAAACTTGCTTTGAATAAGAGTGGTTTCTTTGTAGAGATATAATTTATCACGGTTTGCTACATCTAGGAAGGTGCACAGAAACCCTATATGCTGCCTATGGTACTTTGTGCCTTTCTAATCCTAGGCAAGATAATTCTACTTTGGGTGAGTTTGTCTCTATCATGGAAGCCTATTTGGTAATTGCCATTGCTTTTTGTTTTGTTTCAAATAAAATATCTCATAATAAATGAAGGTGACAGAGCCAACTATTTGTTTGGCCCCACGTTATTACATGTGGTGTAGTGGATCACTACATGTTGGTCACACAATACTAGACACATTAGAAAAAAGCACCTAGCTTTTGAGCCCTGGAGGAGAGCCAGAACCTTCTTTTTGCTGTTTCACTTTTTCTCTTTGTTAATTTCTCATATCAAAACTGTAAACAAGAATGCAGATATCTGTAATAACAGAGGAGCTAGATGAATTTAGTATTACTTCTCATACTAAAATCAAACTTGTAAATTATTTGCATACCATTATACAATGGGGGTAATCTAAAACTCTGAAAGAAGTAATTTGCCTAAAGATATATGAACAATAAGTGTATCTCTGGGATTCCAGATTTTTTTTTTTTGTACTAGGGATCAAACTGACAACATTGCACCTTCCAGGCAGACACTTACACCACTGAGCTAAAACCCCGGCTGGGATACTAAATGAGGTCCTGCAACTCTAGTACCCAGAGTACTTTACTTTTTTGTGGCTATTGGGTGTGTCCATAACACATCAAACTTCTTTCTTTTACTTTTTTTAAACATCTGACCTGTAGATTTTACCATTCGCCTAAATGATGTCTATATTATATAGTCTGTATGTACTTTTTAAAATTCTACTAGATATCTGGCTATTAATATCTTGTTTTAGGTGCAATTGCACACATCAAATGTAAGCTATGAAAAAGGACATTCTTTTCTTCCTTTCCACAAATCAAAATATGATTTCAACAAAGGTTAAAATATCCTATGCCTCTTACAGGAAAAGTAGAGGTAAAAGAACTTTCAAATATCTTCCAAATTACATAATTTAAAATTAGCCAAGTGGTGGGTATCATGTGATAAAATTCTTTGTTTAAATTGAAGTCTTTTGATGGGAGATAGAATGAGCAAATTTGAGAATATAAAATAATAGGTATTTACATTGCCACCATTATAAAATGACAGATATGTGACAGCTGAATAATATACCCTCAATGATGAAAGCACAGATAGATTTGACACTTAGGCGGGTTCAAAGCTGAGATATTGTCAAGATCTTTCAAGTTTCCTCAAGGGTAGAAAGTCCAAGATAGTTTGCAGGACTTTAGCTCTCCCTCAGCTCTCTAGTTCAAAGTTAGAGTCAACACATCAGATTTTGGGTCCACTTGCAGCTTCAAGTATATTAAACTAAGGGAAAAGTTTTGGTGACTCCTCTTTATGTTATTGCACTAGAAGCTTTGAAACTTGTGTTTGTGTGTCTGAATATAGTTTTTTGGCTTGTATCTCAATGAATTAAGTCATCTCTGGATAGGAGAGTTTGGGCTCACTTTAATGAAAAATATTTGAATGTCAATCTATATGCATATATTATCTTCCTACATATTTACAGTTTGAAATTTAATAGAATCAAATTATTTTTTTCATTGCACAACAAGTAACAGAAAATTGTATAGTGATTATATCCTTAGTTTCTGATGCCTAGGTTCAGCGCCATTGCTAACTCCATACTATCTCTTACACCTTCAGCAAATTATTTAATTCCTCTGTTCTTCAGTATCTCCATCTTAAAATAGTTCCTAATTTGTAAGCTTATATGAGCTCATATCTACAAAATACCTTGGTGAGTATTTGGGCACATAATAAGTACCCATACCTATCTGTCTTATAGTTTTTCCTACAAACAAAATGAATATAATGTATTACAAAAATATGTATAGAAGCATATTTTGAGGCACATTAATTCTTCTTGAAATCTTGTTTATCTTTTGAGGAAAAATAAAATTTGAAGATAAAAATCATCTCTTTTAAAGAAAACTGACTTATACACCATGATAACTACAGAAAGAACCAGAATTATGTACACAGCGCAGGTCATTATTCTGAATCACTCTTCTTGGAGATGGTAAATGAAAATGCTTGGAGAGTTAATATGTTTGAGTACAAACTAACCTTGGACAAGTTAGCAAATGTCCCTGAGGTGAAGATTCTTTCTCTATAAACAGGAATACTAATGTATCTACCTGTTAGGTTGTTAGGAGAATTAAGTGAAATAACACTCGTTAAGCACTATTAACTCAATAATAGCTATGATCAATATTAGTGTGAATAATTTTGTTATTTGAGCTGCTTGAGCAAATTATTATCTCATCTGTCAAGAATAAATATAAGTGGCATTGGTTGATTTTACTTAGAATGGAAAAATACATAAAAATGAAAGTGGACTACAGTGAGCATTGAGGAAGTTCACATGTGCATATATAGCAATGGCAGATTTCTAGGGCATAATTTATCAAATTTTTATTTCTTCATTTTAAAAAGAATATGTGGAGAAATCTTACTGAATTTAGAGAACCAAAAATAAAATAAAAATTAAATGTTGAAGAAAGAGGAAATTGACCCAGAGAAAGAGGTTAGAAAGAATTTTCTTATTTACATGAAAAGAGACCAACAGATGACTTACTTAAGGCTTGAAGAGTTAATTTTTATGAGAATATTGACTTTAATTTAGGATAAGATAAAGGAACTGATTAAAGAGAGTAGAGAAAGAGTAAGAACTTCTGTACATGAACAAGATTCCAACCTCAGGATGACCTCTCAATGGAGAAAATATAATTAAAAATCTAGACATATTTAAACATAGGATAAACAATCACTATCCTGGATGTTTTTCAGAGTAATTAAATGTAATCTCTGGGCGTGAAAAATGATCTGATGGCCATTTTCTACTCCAAGATTCTACTTTGTAAACCATCGACTGGAGCTTCCTAACTTAGTTCTATGGGACACCAGAGTACAGAGATGAGGTTGCACTGTCTAGGCCCCCATAAAGTCTGAGATGTTGGGGCATAGAGCAGGTCAAAATGAGCAGCCTCCTCTGTTTACTTCAAAGTACGATATCACTGCTTCATGTGTGCTGTGATGTGAAAAATTTCAGGGAATCATTGGCTTGGATGTGTCAGGTACTGAAATACCTTACATGTAAACACAGCACTTAAATACAAATGTGTGTCAATCAGTGAAATCCTTTTGGAGACTGTCTTGGTTACTTTTCTCTCATTGCTGGGACAAAACATCTGACACTCAAAATTGGGAAAGAAAGGTTTATTTAGCTTACAGTTTGTGGAGGTTTCAGTCCATAATCAGCTGGCTCCAAAGCAGGGTGGTATGGCTAAGGGGTAATCATTCATGGTGGCCCCAAGTGACAAGAGCAAAAGAGCAAAAAGGGAAAAGCATGCCTCCTTCCCTCCCTTATATTGTAAGTCAGCTACCGGCCCCTGGGTGGGTGCAGCACTCATACTACCAATCCCAGCACTAGACAACAAACTAATCACAAACACTAGACTCAGTCACGTCCTTATGGCCTGTTCCCATGACCGTATGAGGTTTTGGGGGAATATTTAAACCCAAACCACAACAGAGACCCAGCACAAAGCCTTAATACATACATGGGCTCTAGATAAGAATGAGAAAATTAAAGGACTTACTCATTATTCAGAAGGGTTCTTTGGATTTTCCCCCAGTAAAACAATACAAGAAAAATTCAACCAGAATGTTACAATGACATGGCCAATGAGACAAAGTCTGTATGTCCTTAGCAAGTGCTGATGGTGCCCATTCATTTTCAATGATCTATACTGCAGAACTCTCAAGTGATGTGATTCTAACTTTCCTTTACCAGAAAGTCAAAATACCGTTCTGAACTAAAGGAAACAGATCACATTTGTCTGGTTCTTTGAATTTTCATCTTTTTCTTCTGTGTCTCCAGGTTATTTAGTTAGGAATTTTATATTTGGTCATAACCAGAGGAAAAAATCTTAATCCATTCATTCAATCATCTACCAGGCACTCATTCTTTTATTTAGTAAACATTAGAGAATGCGTATTTTTATAGAATTACTGCTTAAAATTTTAGATCCAATAAAACTGAAAGCTAATTCAGGTAATTAGATACATGCAAAAATAACTACAAGAGAGTATATAAGAGGAGGCATAAGGATGGATCAGGAAAATAGATTTTGGCAACTGGAAGAGAGTTAAGAAATTAGCATGCAGCATATAGTTCTGAAGATAAAATGCATTCTCTCAGTCAGAAGCATTTTAAAACTTTTCATGAAACTTATTGATTTATCATTGGTCATTGAATCCATAAAAAGGCCTAAGTGTGTGATCTCAACTTAGATTCAAAGATTATATAATTCTCCTCCAGAACTATTACTGCTGGCCAATATGGCACAAATTAACATGAACAGGAAAGACCTTCTTTGTGACAGATCAAATGTCTATTTTAAATGCCATAAAACAGGGCTGGATCCCAAGTCCCTTGCCTTTAATTTTATAACAGAATAAATTGGCTGCCTTTCTGTGACATAGCTGCAGTGAGTCATACACCTTTCATGTGCTGATGACATGCTTTCCTATGTGGTTGCAGAACTATCTTTGACAAGCAGTTCAACCTATTGGCCAGTTTATGTCAGTAAAAACTGTAAATATTAGTTCTTCTAAAACCAAAATGACCAGCTTTGGCAGGTATGCTTTGATGTCCAGATGGATAATATCAAACTAATCCGCTCAGCTGATTACTATCTTTAGTTTGCAAGGATCACGATTTGGGATTTCCCTTGTTAACCCTTGGGATGCAGTTGATCTTCAAGTTGTACATTTATTTTACAGGAGTCATGCAAAGGATCTCTTGTGGTCAAAGCAGACTTCTTATCCTTGAGAAGACAATTTAAGACTTTTTTGTGCCATATAATACAGAAGTCTGGTGTTTCCATCAAGAATTTGTGAATTGTTTGGGGAGAATTATTCTTGATCTATTTGAAAGTGTTCAATTGACTCACTGCTGTATGAAGGTAAAGTGATGCCCCAGTTAAATAAATATATCAGACAAGTCCTTTTATTTTCACAAGAAAACAATGTCTTCATCATCTGTGTATCAGATCTTTTTTTAATCAGCAACCCATGAGTAGAACTGGATAGTAATTGCAATTTTGAATCGTCTACTATTCATCTTCTGTCAAAAGCCTAGCTGAGACTGAGGGAGCCACCAATCATTCATCATCAGATTCTCCGAAATGCAACCATATAGTGTCCTCAGTTCTTTTGTAAGCTTGTTATACGAAATAGCTCTATGTGGATTTCTTTTTTTAAAAAAAAGATTTAAATTATATTATCCATTATGCCATTCAATTATATTATCTATCATGCCGTTAAATAGATAATAGAATAAATTCTTCCCATTATTCGAGTATAAGAGAAAGTTACTCTTCTTATTAGACAAAGAATATTCTCATTAATCATGCTTCCTTTACCTAGATTGCTGGGTAGCTCAGGGTGAATTTCTATACTTAATTTCAGTATTTTTCCTTAACCTGGATCTTTATTAATTATTTCCTCACCATTTTTATTTCTTGGTTTACGTGTCTTTTATTATGTTATTTCCCTTTGTGATTTTGTTGTAAGCTGCATCGACTGATGCATAGCATTTGGAAGTAGGAAGTGTATCAATACATATGAAAAAACATCATCTCTTCAACGTAGATGGGGCAGTAGATCAAGCCTTGAAGAACGTGTCAGAACATGAAGACAATGATACATGTGCAAAAGTCTAACCTGTATTTGTTATACAGATTCCTAGGCTCTCTGCAAGGTCTATGGAATCAGAATCAAGGTGGGAATTGGGAATTCTTGTTTTCACAAGCTCCTCAGGTGAATCTTCTGCAAGTACAGTCCAGGAAACACTGACTTAGGTGATTCTCTAGGTGATGAAAATGTGCAGTTTTATCTCCCTAAGATGGTAAATTGCCTTTAGGAGTGAGGTGTAGCTTATGCTTTGCCAGAATTTTTTATAGTGCTAGCAAGACACTCATTTAGATATTCATAAAGGACTTGGTTGATTAAAATGTTCGAAGAAAAGTGGTAAGCATTATCAGAGACCCTAAAATGAGTAAGAAATCAGGAAAGTTTTACTTTGAGCCTTCCATGAGTTATGAGAGGCTTAGCATCATGGTGGGAACAGAAGGTGTTTAAACAGGGTTTCAAAGGAATATTGGGAAGGACTTTCCTAGTCATGTTTGGAAGATGAGAGAGAAAGAAGGAGATGAGAGAGAGAAAGAGAGAGAGAGAGAGATTGAAACTGAGACTGAAATTGAATCTTAAGCAAATGTGAAAATGTCAGTGCCATTATTTGAGACAGGAAATGGTATAAAAAATTGGAAATTATACATTGGACTTTAAAGTATCAAGACCTAAGGAAAGCACCAGGTTTTAAGAGAACTAGATAAATGTATCTGGTATTTCCGAGAAAGCAAAGGTAGTGATGAAATACTGGAATTACACCCCTAGAAGTGAGTTGAAACCATGAGAATAAAGAAAGAACTCAAGAATGGTAGAGTGGGAAGAAAGGAAATCTGGAAGATTTGCAGTAGACAAGGGAGGAAGGAGACATATAGGTCAAGGGAAAAGTTCAGGTTTCAAAAAACAAGAATGGCTTTTAAAAGAAGTCTTAAGCATCAGAAGCCTTTTTACTATTACATAGGATTATAATCTCCTGAGGAATTGTGAATCTCAAAGTGTCTTATTTTTATTTTTATAGTATTCTATAAATCTGAAATTATCTTCAAATAAAAGTTAAAAACCAGTTGTTTACTGTTACTTTAAATGTTTATAGCTGCTGTGTTGCTATTAATGAAATCCAAAAGATATAATTCAAGAAATTTTTGCTATTTTAGAAAATAGCTCTACAAGATAATAAATTTTGAGGTAAAGTTTTTACAAACTGTGACTTTACTCTTAAGTTGGTATACCTTTGTGGGGGGAGAAAGGCCCATGTAAAGTCACATAAAAGATGCTACGAATCATAGCAAAACCCTCATTTTTATTTCATTAAATAGAATCTTAATTTATACTTTTATAGAATTCTCTCTCAACTGCCTTTTTAGATATGAAACAAAATAAGTACTAAGAAATTACATACTTTAAGATATTTCTCAAGCAAAATGCAATTTTTTATGTTCCCACTAGAACATTAATTTCATCTTTTATAATTAACTATTGCATTTTTCTTTCATCAGGCTCTGACCTTTAAGGTGTTCCTGTTGTGTGTGTTTTTATGCCTAACTTTTCTGGAAAATGTGCAGAGGTCATAATGAGGCATAATTATATACAGTATATAATTTTATTTGGCCTTTTTCAAGTGCTAATTTAGCTATCATTTTTTCCTATGGAATTTGTATAAGAAATATATTTTAAAATGAAAGCCCTTTCTTCAGTTTTGGTATGAGTTACATATTCGAAAGTTTAATATGTTAAGTGAACGCTATGCATAAATCCTTATTTATCTAGATGGCAAATGAACTTTAACAATATCTTATTTCCCTCCATACATGGTAAACCTCATACATGGTGAATACATAAAAATAGAATTGTTTCCTGAGCAGTTAAGGTGTTTTCACTTTACAAACCTTGCCATGAACATCATTAGTCATTTGAGATTGGCACATACAAGAACACAAATATGAAGCCTGATTTGATTTTCACATTTTTTTAATGGTAAGATAAATTTCAGCAACTTGGATTTCCATATAAAAGGGTACTTAAAACAAATGAACATATCGGCAAGCGAACACTCACACAGGAGGAATTAGTTGTTTTGAATTGGTTACTTAGCATAAGTAACTTGATCAACTAATAGAACCAAACTAATTCTATAAACCTCAGAGTACTTTTTATAAACCAGTGGTTAGGGAATATTGGGATTTAAAGAGGATCTTAAGCATTTTTATGTTCCTAAAGCTTTCAATCATTTTTAATCCTTGAATAAATTTTGCTGAATAATATTTTCTGTCTGTGCCATTTGTTTAAAGCATTGGAAAGAGAAGAGTTGGGATTTTTTAAAATGGCAGGTTAATTTTAAGTAAAGTAAAAGAAATTCTTAAATAATTTTAACATCATTTCTTATTAAATAACGTATTCATTAATTTGTATCACATTGATAAAATCCATTGCTACATGTCTTCATGGTTTGGGAAAAATCTGAAATTTACATCTGAGGATCCTTGACAAATTTTCCCACATAAAACGAATGAAGAAGGAAGACAGAACAATGACACAGTATATAAAATTGATGAGCATGACAGTTTACATGGTAGAGACACAAAATGCTTTGTGTACACCTGGAAAATCTTGATGCTCTGTATCTTTTGACTGTGATTAACACTGGGCAAAAATACCTAGGATAAATCATTAAGATTTGTCATTTTCTGATGTAATGAGGCCAAGTTCTATTGCATTTTATGTTTGATTTTTGAATTCACTTGTATTCTAAGGAACACATTCCCCCCACCCCCAAACATCTTAAGCTCTTTGTGACCACGGATCACCTGGCGCTCTTCATCCAGGGGATGCACAGGTTGATGCTCTTGTTCTCTGGGACCTCTTTTCCAGGTTTTGCAAAACCTCATTTTAAGCAAGAGATTACAAGTCTCATATTCAGTGATTCTTAAATATGACATCTCATGACATCCCATGGTTTGCAACTAATACTAAAGTATCAAATTTAGGAATAAACTTTTGGTTTAAGAATGAGTTAAATTGGTCCTTACAGCAATGTCACCCCAATCATCTGCACTGATACCTTCTTTGATGGAGAGAAAGGGGAGTAGAGTATTCTTTACACTGGAAATTCTTTATTAATGTTTTGACAAAGGTCAGGAATGTCTCTGCCATGTCTAAATGTGTCTACCCCCTCAATCCATGTTGAATATAATTAACATCCAATGTGGTAATATTGAGAGTTGGGGTTCTTTGGGTGGGCAGTGATTAAGTTGTCAGGTTTAAATTCTCATGAGTGACATTAGTGCCCATATAAAAGAAGTCCAAGGGAGCTTTTTCATTAACATTTCAAACATTAGAAGATGCATGAAGAAGCCACCATCCATTAAGCAAAAAACAGGCCCTCAGCAGACACTGAGTCTTCTGTTGCCTTGACCTTAGTCTTCTCAGTTTCCACAACTTTATGTAATAAATTTCTTTTGTTTATAAATTTCTCAGTCTAAAGTATTTTGTTATACCAACTCTAATGGACTAAAACAGTATCATACATGTGAACATCTTCCACGTTCTATGTGCTACAGTGAAAAAGAACAAAGTTCCATTATGAAGGCCCTGACTTACTTCAAAATATGAGGACAAGTAAGCTCTGCATGACTTCTGCTTTGATGAGACCTCATTAATGAAGGATCAGAATGGTCTGAAAGCACTGAGCAAAGTGCCTTTCCCGGAGAACTTCACTATTGTGGTGCTAACTTTCACATATCATTTTATTGTTTTACTTTGGAAATGTAAATAGGTGGCAAGTCTTGAATTAAAAGGCCATTGCTATATGGAAGACATGTGATTGTTTTAAAGAGAAAGTGGCTAAAAGGCTTCCTTAAGTGTTCCCTTACCAGCCATGTGGCAGTGGGAGGGGGCAGTACTGTCACAAGTGAATTCACAGAAAAAATGAAGAAAGACTGTTTCTACTGAAAGTCTTTTATTCAAAAAAAGTATCTACCTATGGACATAGCAGGGAGTGTGTTGAATGCTTATTTCTTGGTACATTCATTTTTACTTATGATCAGCCATCATGAAATGAAGATGTACAATATATAATCTCGTCATTGTTTTACCTTTGTTAGGGATAAAAAATAAATCTAAACAAAAGGCAAAAAAACAAAAACCTAAGTGTAAAATGACCTGGTTTAATTCCTTGGGTTGCTTTAGAAAGCATTTAGTGAAAAGATTCCAATTTATTGGTGCATTGAGGCTAGTTTAGTTTGTGTCAGTTTTCCTGATGATTTTGACTGAGTTGCCTATAATTGACTAACCGACTAAATTGATCAGGGAAAGTAATGATCTAAATTTAAATTCTTAAATTATGGATGTGGAATAACCTTTTAGCTTATGAAATAAAACACACTTCAATTTTTTAATAAATTGTGAAACTGAAATTGAGAATGCAATAAAATCTAGAAAGAAAAATATTGCAAATTCCTCTATGTTACGCAGACTCTGAAAGCTGAAGTCTAAGTACTGCTAAGAAAATTGTACCAAAATTTAGATACCCCAGACCAGGGATCAGAAAATTTTCTGTAATGGGCCAGATAGTAAATATTGTAGGCTTTGCAAACCATATATAGTAGTTTTTGTTTCAATTACATAATTGTGGTTACAGTGTAAAAGCAGCCATACGTAAACAAATGCATGTGGCTGTATTCCAATAAAACTTTATTTATGGACACCAAAATTGAATTTCATACAATTTTCATATGTCATGAAATAGTCTGTTTTTTTTTTTTTTTCAGATAAAAGTCATTCTTGGCTCACAGGTCAACCAAAAACACTCAGTGGGCTGAATTTGGCCTATGGGGTATGGAGTGCTCACCCTTGCAATAGACTAATGAGCTTTAGCAATAAGCTGTAGCCTTCAAGACATATCAAGAATGTCAGTGACTCATTCCCTCTCATTGAAGTGTTGAACAAAATGTCACCCATGTGCTACACTTTACAGAAACAGTTTATCCTGAGTTTAATGAGAAAACAACTGAACATACCAATATTTTGGATCATTGTGCAAAACTGGTTCGGATTCTGCAGAATTTTCAGTGTTAGGAAAGACTACAGAAAAGAAGACTAAAATCACAGGAAATTGTTCAGGAGTAAGAACACACAAAAACTTTAAGCAGTGATATAGTCTTTGTTTGGTTCCTAGATTGAAAGAAAAATAAATGAAAAGGACATTATTTGGGCATTTAGAGAAATTTTAATATGGATTACCAGATAATAATAATATTACCAATGTTACATTTTTCAGTGTGAAGATGGTATTGTAGGTTTGTGAAAAAAAAATGCCTTTGTTCTTATACGATATATGCTGAATTCTTACAAATGAAGTGTTACACATTACACAGGTGTGACCATCATGGTGGGTCATTCCACTCTATTTTGGTATTGTCATTCAGTTTGCATCCATGAATTATAGAATGGGTAAAAGTTAAGCTGTATGAAACAACAAAATGATCAAACTCAGGTTATTAAAAGTCTTAAATTTAGATTGTTCTCTTGTTGCCTAAGATGAATATTTATTTAGTAATCAAAATCTGAAAAATACTTTTTTGCTTTAAATAAAACTCCTTCACCACTTTTATTAGTCAGATCCAAATTATTTTGCATACTATTTTGATCACCAGATTTTTGAAAATGTAGAATAACTAGATAAGAAAGTAAATATGGGCATAAAAGTCATAATCACAATATTCAAGGACATGAAAGGCACTTTCAAGAGAAAAATTGTAAACCCTTTGGAGATAGAAACCATATTTTAGTTGCCTTTAGTTGTATATCTGATGCCGAACACAGGGCCTCACACAAGTAACCATTCAATGAATGTTGAATGACTGAGTAAATACATGTAAATGAACAGACGAAGGAATGAAGACAGACCCTGTTTTCTAAGGATACAGGATAGGTTTGGATTCAAGGAAAGGAAAAGACTCAAGATGATTCTAGCACTACACTGGGTCACTGAAAGAAATCGTGAATTCTTATTGACTCATTTATTTGTTTATTTATTGAAATTTACAATTATAGAATAAACATATATCTTGAATATATTTTTAGAGAAAACTTAGCACTTATATATCCACTTTTCTGTAAGTATTATGATGACAGTTCCTCGGTTTGTAGGGTTCTGTCTGTTAACATTCAGTCAGGTTGAAATGGATGTGAAAACCATGACACACGAAGGGTGGTTAGAGGGACAGTGGTTGGGAAAGAATAAGTAACTAGTCTCAATTATCTTCAGGATGGCCATGAGAGATGAGGAGGAAAAGTACTCTGAGCCCCTCTGTAAGACAGAATAAGGATCAGTAAAGGAATTGGAGATACTCTACAGCCTTTCTTTAGCAGCCTAAGAAAGAACATTCCAACAGCAACACGCCCAGCAGTGGAATAGTTGGCCTGTTACAACAGATAACAAAACACTGTCACAGGCAGGGTTGAGACTGTTTCTCAGGGTAATTGGGGTGGTAGCATCTACAGGATATGTGAGATTGAGGCTATTCCATCTTTTCCAACCAGAAAAGGCATTGTTCAGCCAAAAAGTCAATCTAAAACTCTGGTGTTAACACTAAGCAGACGATTAGTAAATATTTTCAACACCTCAAATTCTAAGAGAATACAACAGATAAACAGAACATTGTGGTCAATTCATCCTTTGAATGTTTTACCAATAGCTGCAGATTTGGCATTAGTTACTATCAAAGAAAAATTTAGGTTATCTTAGAAGGTGAAATTATACCATATCCCAATAACAGCAGTCCAAAATACTCTTAGGTATTTCAAAGACTCTAGGATTTATTCTTTCTGTCCACGCCAGGTCACTTTTCCTCCATACTCTATTATGGTCTCAAATCCATCTTATCTTCTATAGCTGCCTCTTAACTAGATAATTATCCCTAATCTCTTCCCCCTGTAATCCTCTAGAACACTGCAACTAGATGTCTGCTACAATCCCTTTGGAACAAATTACTAACTATTTAAAAGTCCAGAATGAGTCACCCATTAAGAAATATGTATGGGAAAGATTAGTATGGGTATCAAAATACAAATTAAAGTGGTAGAATTTTAGGTTAGCAGTGTTTAAATGTTCTTGGCGCAACACTAATAAAGTTCTAATTATAAATAAAATCAGGTGCAAAAACGAAGACTCTACAAGGCTTCCTCACTGCCTAACATACCACACATAAAAGTTCCAACTTAACTTTTTAAAAGGACCTTCAGTAAGTCCTCTCAATCAACCTTTTCTCTTATTAACCTTGGAATAAAGCTCTGCTAATATTTTACTGTCTAACTTTCTGCTCTCCCTTAACTCATTCTTCTTCTTTGTCCTTCTCTGTTGTTTCTCTCTTGATTCTTCTTTCCACTCTCTTTGCTCTCTTCATCCCTAAGACAACTACTGCGTGCCATCTGTGTGTTCACTTCCCTAACGTGGGCACGTCTCCTGAGAGTAGGGCCTTAGTTCTTCATTGCATTCCCTGAATCTAGAATAGTGCTTTGCAGATAAAACATGTCAATGAACTATCTGTTGAATGAATGATTGTCATTTCTGTGACTATATCAGTCTCTAACATTCTTTCCTTTTTTGCAATGTGACATTAATTGATTATACATTGTATGTGGTTTTATATTGCATTATATTTTTTTCTGGTCAAGTTCATGTTTTAGTGTAGGTTTCTCAAGATGAGATATATCTCATCAATGCTATTTAATTCTTTCAGCAAATTTTTATTGAATACCTACTGTGTGTCAGGCACTTTAGTAGGAATTATAAGTTAAAAACTGCATTTAATAAGAATCAGTGAAGACCAAATGGACTATTTCTCTGCTGATTTCTTTTACACAAAATAAATATACCTGAAATCTATGGTGTAAATAAAAATAATAGTAAAATTTCTGTATTTTCATACCATCTTTTTATCAAGGCTGTTCAAAATAATTATTTAAAATAAATTAAGACATACAAGATATCCAGAAATCTAACATTAAGCCATTAATAAGTAGAAATAAAAAATCTAGTGAAACTTTGAATTAGTTTAGGAGAACTGGCCTTTCATCATTTTCTGTTTCAAGATCTCTCTAGAGGCCAGAAAGATTTTGAAAATCATAAAGGTTTCATGTCTAGTCTGTAGTTTAATTTTAAGCTTCTTATACAATATGGATATTTTGGAAGCTGCTACATGTCATATTTTCTTAGAACCAGATGTGACAATTTGGTAAAGACACAGGTAGAACAGATCACTAATTTTCCTTTTCCCCCAATAGACTTTTTATTATGCCAATTTTAATTATCATGCAATCTAATGGATTTAAGGCTTATATTTTCCACATCACTAGACAACACAAACATGAAAGCATTTTATACTGTCATTATACATCAATGTTTGTCCTTGGTTATACATATATACAGAAATTATTCACACATCTTAACCTTGCTATTTTCTTCTTTCGAACCAACATAATTTTACCTTGAAAGCAGCTTTTTAATAAATGGTATAAGAAATACAGCAAGGCACACTTTAAAAAAAAAAACTTTTCTCATTACCACTTCAAGAAGCATAAAAAACAAAAATGTTGTACATAATTTAATAGTAGAATGTCACCAATTTATAATATACAACACTATTATAGTTGTTTCTTGAAGTGCTGCATAGATTATTATTAAAGTTAAATAAACAGAATGGCAGTTTTGAGAGTTACTTAATTTTAAAAGAAGAACCAATGTTTTCTCTATGCTGCAATCAAATCAAACGTTGGCTTTTCAGGTAAACCTCTTTCAATAAATATAGGCAACATACCATTGAAAAAAATCCAGATTTAAACATGAAATTGATCAAGTACTGGTAGGGATGTCATTCCAGACAGGTGTGTTTAATGGACCATCAACTTGGTGAACGAATTTTAAAGAGCAGATGGGGAGGGGAGGAGGCAAACAAAAAAGTCTCACTGGATAGAGCGGGTTGGTAGAGGTAGCTTGGGATAGGAATCCATGGGAGAACAAGCAGCTTTACTGAACTTCAAAGACGATCACCTAAAGAAAACCAGTGCACACATCCAGATCACAAGGCTCCTGTGGACAAACTGCATTCCGAAGGAAGATTCATCTCGGGATAGTCAATGTGACAAACGGCAGTGAGGACGCGATGAAATCGGAGACAGCCCAGGGCAAGAGGATGAAGCCAACCCTGAGTTGCAGCTAGACTATCTATAAAAAACAAAAATGTGACAAAAAAAGTTTTAGAAATGTCTTTTTCATTTGTAAAACCAAGCCCTTTGAGGAACTTCTGAAGGCTGCCATTTTGGGACTGCCTACTGATGTTCTGCAATAAAAGGATACACAAAATATAAATAATGATTTTGATAGCCCAAGGTTCACATTACTTACATAAAATATTTTCATAACAGCTTGAAAAGTATATTGTTTCTTTTACACAACACATACTATCTAATAAAACAAGAGAAGTCATGTTTGATCTTTTCTCTGTGTCATTGGTGTGTGGGTGACTCACTCAGCTTTAAACACTCAAGATGGCTTCAGATCTATGTGAAAACGTGAAGCAGTTGATGCCAAGTGATTAGGGAAAGTATTAACAATGATTCCAAGACTAAGAACCAAGATTCTCAGATTTAACCCTTATTTCAATGACTTCATGTGTGATCTTGAATAATTCCACTATCACATAGTGGTGAAATATTCATAACATTGTGATAATCCTAAAAGTTTCAGTCCCTTGCCTATAAAAGGATATAATTAAGACTTATAGCTCAAATGCTAACACATTTCATTTAAAGTATATACAGCATTATGGAAAGGAAACTGATTCAATTATTTTTGTACATCTGATGGCTGGTACAAATTTGTTTCAACCTCAGTTTGTTCTGCATATTTCTAAATGGTTAGAAGCAAATGGTCAAATGTGAAGGACATCTGAATTCTAGGTTTAGGCAATATAGGAGGCAATTCGTTCTCTCTCACTACCTCTTGAAGCAGGCTTTTGCTAGACTGAGATTAAACTAAGTTCTGAAGTTTGATACCAGGTTGTTTTACTGCCTGTCTAGAATTAAATACTTTGATTTTCTTAGTCTTGCTTTCTCATTTTTCTACAATGTTGTAACTTATATGAGATCTAGAAAAACATTAACAAAAAGGGTTTGTCCAGAGCCACAGGAAGCTGGGGAGAGTTGAAAAGTTAACAAGAACAGTCAGAGAGAGACAGATGGGAACAGATGTACCAAAATTTGGTACAGTAAAATAATGCAGTAATTCAAGAAAGCATGGTACATTGTTCAAATGCTAAAAACATGACTCATCTAAAATCCGGCCACTGAGTGGGGAATCCTTAGGTGAGGCAAATCTGGTCTTACTAAAGTAAGTTGGCATTTAAATTCTCTGGATAATCAATTCTATCAATGTGGTCCACTTGGAAACAGGCAGACCAAAATGGTTGAGGCACAAATCTTGTGTGAGACAGATGGGGTAAGGCGTGAAAAGGGAGATGGAGAGGGAGAGGGAAAAGGAGAGGGAGGGGGAGAGGGAGAGAGAGAGAAAGAGAGAGACTATATCCAATAACATCTTTGTTATTTACCATGGCGAGTCTTATTACTCAGAAGTGCTGGGTAATTAAAAACACAGGCACCAGAATCTCGACTTAGTGAAGTGGTTTTCTAGTTAAGTTTGTAAGATTATACCTGCATTTTCCAGCTAAAAATTAATATGCAATTTCAAAGGTAGTGTTTTTGGTTTTTGTTTTTTGCTTTGCTTTATGGGTTGTTTCTTTGTTTTTTTGGTGTTTTGTTTTGTTTTGTTTTGTTTTTGAGACAGGTCTTCATTTTGCAGTGCAGACTGGCTTTGAGTTCACTATGTAACCCAAGTTGGCCTTGATGATTCTCTTGACTCAGCCACCCAAGTTCTAGTGTTACAGGCATGTGCCACCACACCGAGCCGCAAAGGTAGTTTCTTAAACTTGAGTGGTCAGCTTAGGGAAATATCAAACTCTAAGTGTCAATCCAATTTAAAAAATGGGAATTTGTGTTCCCTTGAGAAATGTTTGCTCTTATAGCCTTCTCAGTTTGAAAAACTCAGCAGCAGCACTTTTAACTGTATGAGTGCATACTTGAGCATGCATAAATACAAATAGTTGCCTAAAATCTACAGGGCACAAACACACACTTACAGACCAATGAAGATGGAAAAACTATGAAGCTAAAAAGTTCTAAATAAGATATGTATATTCTGTGTAATGCAGCTCCCCATCCTAAAAAATTCTCTTTCTCTTTTTCACACACACACACACACACACACACACACACACCATAGAGCAAACCAAAAAAAAAAAAGTATACACTGGCTGCATGTGATGAGTTAAATTTTTATACCATAGGATTTATCCAGCCTGAAGTTTAGGGTTAAACCATTCATCAAAGATCAGAGGCTTATGATGAGGATTATGAAGAAATAACTGTCAGAATACAGCAAAAAGATTAGTGCAAAGTACATCTCTTAGGCAGGTCCTAGGAGGCACTCCAGACATACATTATATGCTTCCTCCAAATTAGGCAGAAAGAGCTGGATCTATCCAGTTACCTTGCCTTTGATGTGATTTGCTGGAACTGACCTCTCTATTTTTGTAGAAACATGACACATAAATGAAAATAGTGAAAAGCACAGCAGTGTGCCTGGAAATCGGTGCAAATGCATAGTTAGATCATGTTAAAGCTTCTCAAACAGTTTCAGCAGGCTTTTAATTAGAACACAGTAAATAAAAGCCTTTTCAAATATTTTTGAAAAAAATTAATTACTGTTATAGACTGTATCTTCTAATTTATATCTCTTCTGGATGGAATTATAATCATTTTATCACCTGTGAATTTATTTCAGGGAGAAAACCCCTAGAAAATTCAATTAGGTGAATCGTTTTTGCCCTGATAAAAAGAAAATCCCAACTGATGGTTTTCAAATGGGTTTCAAAAGTAGAGTTTTTTCTTTCGCTTTTATGAACCTTGCAGGAAAAATACCTTCCATAAATAAGCTCCTATAGACATGAAACCTCATATTTACCAAATAACTTTACTATATATTCCTAGGTTAAATACCAAAAGGTTGTCAGTACTTTAACAAGTACTGACGGGTAGTAGTTTAACAATATGTAAACATTTACATTCAGGACCCCACTGTTAATGACTAGAGGAAAATTCAGGAATTCAGATGTTTTGGCCACGACACGGAAGGGCCAAAAAAAGAAAAAGAAATCCTGAATAGAACCACCAAATATGGCTATTTAAACAACTCCAGGCTGATAACAGGTCACTTGGGGGCGGTGTAAGTTCTGGAGAAGTAAAACTGTCTTTGCCCACAATAGGGCCAGGCATCACTGGGGCATGACAAAATTTTGCTGAGTGGTTGATATTTTTACACTGTTTTTGGTTGCAAAATGTGAGGATTACACAGAAGAATCAGCACATTCACTTCCCTCATGTCTGAGGATGGAGGGGCTCATCATTTACATTTCATTTCAATTCTATGTCTCTGCAAAGGAGAGACAAAGCTCCCAGAGGATCAGGAAGGCAGAATGTACTCCAGAGGTTTCTCCAGTGCTGGGGCTTCTGGAGCTCTGGAGCCCAGCATGACTGGTGACTTGAGGGTCACAGTCACATGATGTCATACTCAGGGTAGTGTTGCTTTCAAGCTTTTATTGCCATTCAGAAAACAAAATCAGCTAGGCTCTACCAGTCTTGCTGTGGCGGTTGGCAGAGCCAGCAGTACAATCGATTCTAATAGAACTTGTTTTGAAGCAGCTTATGGAATTGCAGTTACTCTCCCTTAATGGTCAGTTTTACTGCATACTGATGGAGAATGTGATTATAGGGTGGACACGACTCACAGAAAATACATTTCTCTCTCCCTACTTTTGTTCTCACATGCAGCCAATTGTAAATAGAGTCTAAAACACATAAAATTAGTTGAGTTCTATTAGTACATGGGATGGCTTTCTTCAATTTTTCACACTGAATTTATTTTTAGGATATATATATATATATATATGTATATGATATAGATTCCCTCCTCACTCCCTATTTCTAACAGCTCTACACAGAATTACACATTTTAATGAGCTTAGGGCACAGGTGTTGCAGGAAAAAAATAATGATGTTTGCCATTCATCTTTCAAATTAAATAATGTGTTTTTAAATAGTAACTTTTTTCATAATACATTATGGGAACAACATTTATCTGTCACATTTTAAAAGATGTATTTGTAATAAATGTAAATTACTTTTAGAAAATCAGTAATTAGGCTCATCAAAAAATAAACAATCTGCCACAAAAAAGATAATCTTTAGCACAGTTAAGTATAATAACTGTTATTTGAATAAGTTAACAAATTAGGGTAGATTGCTTCTGTAATTCATTTCCTATAGCACGAGTTTAGGTTACGGCATTAGGCTTCTGAAGTGGGGGGTGGAGATGGCATTAGACACCTTACACTTTGGTGAAATATGACTCTCACATTTGAAAGCTCAAATTTTTTTCTTTGAACTTGATTGAGAAAGCCTATTCATCACTGGGGCTTAGAAATGAGAAATAACAGAATCTTTGTGTCACTTTTAGAGATACATCATCATCTCGGAATTATCAATCAATAGCTGTCTTATTAAATATGAAGAGCGGAAAGACTTTCTTAAAAAAATTGATGAAAATCAGCCTGTCACCTTCAGGCAAAATTCAAAAATTCTGTTTTTATCAAGACACCATTAACTTGTCATGTATTCTTTCTGCATTTGCTTTCTGTGCCTGTTCTCAATCTGTGTGTGGATAAATAAGAGCCTCTTCTTTAACATCAACTTTCCCCTCCTGTTTGAATTCTCAGACATGGCCATGATTAGGAGCTGTGACAGCACAGCCTTCCACTAGGGAAGCAAATGTGATGATAGTTACATTAGACAGAAGCATAAAAGGAAGGCCCAAATCAGGAGATGCAGCCTTTAGCCTAATCACCGTTCATCTCCAGGCGCTGAAGGGAATGGGCAGCTCTGCCCGGGGAACTGAAGCAGGGAGCATTGCTACTGTGCATGCATTTTGATCGCAGGGTGTAACTGCAGTTTGGATAACCACTTTTTCCTCTCTTAGTGGAAGAATTTGAGGCCTTCAGTTGTTTGATCACTTCTTCAGATTTTGTACTTAGCTTGCAAGAATGATGGAAAAAAGATAATGTCACTAAAAATATCAACTTTTACACAGTTTTTCCTCTTTTGTTTCACAGATACTTTCATTGTTTAGAGTATTTCTTTTACCTAAATGTCTCATTCTGATAAATATCTGCCTGTGTTCAGTCATTCTGACTAATCTTTTCTTCTATGATAAGTTTTGTTGATACAAATTCCTACTTCAAAGGAGGACTTATACATACCTTTGAATGAGAGAATTTTCATGCTTGGGGAGGAGTTACATTCTATGTATGCGTATTTCTATGTGGTTCTGCAGAGAGATCTGGAAGATTTTCTTCACAGGTTAAAGATTTGGGGCTGGGATGCAGTGCAGTTTTGTCTTTTAGCTGATTCGCCTTCAAGGAGAGCTCCTGAACCTTAGATTTGGCTGAAGCAGCATGGTGTTCTTCTGGCACTCCTGATCCACTTGGTTTTGCTGAACTCTCCTTTTCACTATCCACCTTTGAAGGAATAAACTCTGAGTTTTCTGCATAGCCACTGGAAGTCTGGGGCAAATCATCTACTTCCTTTCTAATGTCAGCTTCTTTCTGAGGGGGAGGTATTGAAAGAGGCACCATGTCTGTATCATCAACTAATAGAGAAGTATCACTGAATTTAGAAGAGCTTGATGTTGCTTGTAGTGGCACTTTGGTTTCCTTGGGAACTGTAGATTCACCTGGAGGAGCACTAGAGAAACAGGGATCCTCTGCAGTAGGGTCATTCTCAACACAGGCCTCAAAGAAACATTCAATGTCTTCTTTTTCATCTAAGCCAGAGTCGATCGTGTCTAGTAGCAATGGAGTATTGCTCTTCTCTTCTATGTAATTGGTGACCTCCCCACAATCACTGTCATGAGATGAAAGGGATAAATAGGAATAAAAGTCTCCTTTTCTCAAATGGATGGGCCGGTGAGAATGTTCTAATACTTTCTCCTTGATTTGAGTTAATGAAGTAGGAGCAGCCACCTCATTTTCAGGTTGAGATTTACTTTTTAGGGCTGTTGAAGCCATGTCAATAATTTCCTTAACAAAGTCATGTACAGAACAATCTTCAGCATGTTTTTGATGGAAAACATCTGGCTCACAGTTGCAACAGGAAACATTGTCACTGATGGAAGTGGTTTCCTCTGTTTTATTTGGTTCAGGTGCTGGGCAGCAACCAGCAGAATTTTCATCCACACTTGATGTATCATTAGAAGAAGATTTTGGTACATGACAGACTTGTCTTTTGTTAACTCTAGTTTCTAAAGCCAGTTCTGGGCAAGCCTTTGCAATGGGAGTGCAATTGGTCCTCTGAGTTTCAAAAGGGTGGTGATTTGCACATTCCTTTGGAAAATGTCTAACATTTGGAGGACCAAATTCCTTTCCAGCAATATTTGAATTATCTGAACCACCCATGGATGCCTTATACTTACAATGCTCACTTTCTGAAATCTTCTTCCCACTTGAACTAAGATGCTCTGATGAGTTTGAACTTTCACTCAGCTTATCTTTTGGCCCTTCTGGAGTACTTTCAATATTGCCATTTTCCATATCTGCTACATGTGGATCTTTATTAACTTTGAAAATATTTTTCTTGTTTTCACTCTTTGTTCCTAACTCATGGGTATGGGGTGAATTCTTACTATTTCCATTATTTTCAGAGAGGCATTTTATGGAGTCATTTAGAAGGGTCTCAATATTTAGGGTATCAGAGGGATTGGTCATCTCATTACTGCTTACATCTTTATTGCCCTTTATTTCTTCACTGAAATTGCACCGTTTCTTATCTCTTGTCAAGGAAAGTTTTGGCCTAATCCAGGTCTGTAATTCATTCTTTATATAGTCTAGTCCTGACATCAGGTTGCAGTCTTCATAAATTTCATCATCTGTTGCAATGCTGGAGTCATCATCCTCATCTTTGATACAAAGTTCTTCTTCAGTCAAGGTGAGCGTAGAGCTCGAGAGAAGGTCACTGTCATCTTCATCATCAGTACAAGCAGAGGTGCATGAGACATTAACAATCATGCTGACATTGACATCACTTTCATCAGCCACAGAGCGATTAAGGCGCTTCCTAAAAGATGCATTTGATTCTGGAATCTTGTTCTTGTGCAACACGATGTCCTCTGAACAAAGAGAGAGTTCATCACTGCTGCTAAGTTCTGTGAGAGATGCCGCTGAGTCTTCATTGATAGAAGATGCTATGTCCAAGGACATTTGGCCAGTATAGGACATCTTTTGGGAACTGCTTTGAAGGGTGATATCAGAAACACTTCGCTTTATCTTTTGTTCTGAGGGACTCTGGATATTTTCCAAACGATTCAGGAGATCTAATGTCCTTTTACTCAGTTCACCAACTGAGCCACTGCTCACACTTATGTCCCCAGAGCTGTGACAGCTAAAAAGATCTTCATTGCTTTTATAGGATGTCAACCAACTTTCTAAAGAAGTACTTCGCTGGAGGCTGTCACTGCCATTTTTAAAGACACCCAGTCCAAATAAATCACCACCTGGTGACAGGGACTCAATAGATGAACTACGAGATAAAAGGGAGAATTGTTTGGCATTTGGGATACCAGTGAATGCCTTCTCTATATCACCACTTTTATACGAGTTGCGATCCATTTCATGGGATGTACTTGCCAAAACCTTTTCGTGGGGTGGTGCATCTGGTTGTAACTCTGAAGCCTGGTGTTTAAATTTGCAGGATTTTTTATCAAAATAAAAACCACAGAGAAGGTGATCCTCCACATGTGTCTTTTCACTCTGTGACTGTTTCATTATCATTGGTAATTTGGGTTTTGAGCCTTGGAGGTATGAGTAATCATAAAATGTAAACACATCATGTTTTCCTTGTAATTCTTCTCCCAAACAATCAGGGGTATGTTTGGTAACACTGTTTAAATCTCCAACTTTTCCATTTACAGAACCCACTGGTGAAATGGATGACTGAGAGCTATTTGGAAGCTTAATGCATTTTTCCTCATCTTTAAATTTTTGCTTTAACACATTAACTGCATCTCCCACTTGTGAGTCCAGATGTTCAGGGTTATTTGGGGGCCCCTCCACCACACTGAGCAAGCACATTTCAGAGTTGGTAGTCATCTCAGTGTCTCCTTCACTGACGATTCCACTCTCACTGCCAGAATTCTGGCTCATGTCTCCACTGTGGCATGGGCAAGGCTTTACCAAATTGGGACCTCCTAAAATATCTGGCAAAGATTTGGTAGATGAAAATGAAGAGTCTTTGCTAAGACTCTTAGTCAAAACACTAGGCTGTGTCATGCTAGTAAAGTTTGGATTGTTTTTCAGAAAAGGTAGGTGGTTGTCCTCATAGAGTTCAATATTGTGGAGGCTGTACACCTGGTAAATATGTGGACTGGAGGGTGCAGTGATATTCGAGGAATACTGAGATTCCCCATGGTCTCCTGCCCCCTCCTCATAACCAGGGTCCTCATTGCTTATCTCTTCACACTTCAGTGAAGGTAGGACAGGTTGGGGTTCTTGATCAAGGTCAGTTGGTTCTTCATTCAAACTAATTAACTTGTTACTTATATCTGTTTCATCCCATTCCAAGGCATCTTCACTCATCCCATTTAGGTCCATCACACCAGGATCAATCACATTCAAAGTCTCCTGTGAAAGAAAAGAGCAGAAAAGGAGAATTAAGGAACATAAGCAGAAAAATTTTATGCATTCAAAATCTCTTAGAAGTCAGGAAAGAACACCGCACAAAACATGAAATTGAAAGACAGCAGAATCATTACTTTATTCCTCTGTGGAATAACATCTTAAAATTAATGAAATGGGATTTTCTATCAAGTAATTTGTCACTGAAGACAATAACATAGATTAAAAGGTAATACTGTTAATCAAATTTTAATGTATGGAATTAACCTTTTCCAAATGATTCTAATCCATTTTAGGTCTTGGACTGGGTGGAAAAAAAAAACTGCCAGATAGATGAAGGTAATAGAATGTAGACTATGATATCCCTTTAGATATATTCACCATATATAATCTCAGGACTCAGTAGGCTCAGGCAGGATTGCCATGAGTTCAATGCCAGCCTGGCTACATAGTAAGCTCAAGGACAACCTGAACTACATAGTGAGACCCTGTCTCAAAAAACCAAAAACAAACTAACAAGTAAGATATATTCACCATCATATTATTTTAGCTCCTGAATCTATAGTGGAATGTCTGCAGCCTCACATGGCAAACTCTCTCTTGCCTATATTTCTGGGTTCTCTATTTGAAGCAGCTCTTGCCTAGGGACTTAGAATAGAGTTATAGTCAGCATTTAGAACCATCTATCAGTCAGAGGTCCTTACCTACCCGCTCTTCTTCTTCCAGAGCTCCTTTCCCTTCAGAATTTGAGCCTGCTTCCAAATAAACCCCAAATGAGCAACACTGACTGGTTTCCTCACCTAGATTTTCTCTAACCCTGAGTTACATTACAGGGCAGTTACTTATGCACATTTCTCAGTGCCTCTCTTCCTCAATTTCTCTCTGTGACAGAGCTTGCACTTTGATCCTTGTTCTCTTGTCTCACTACTATCAGTCCGGTCTGTTTCTTAGGTGCTTCCATTTCCATGTCTCCTCCAGCCTCAGAACAATAACTACCTGAAGAATTTCCTGATTCCCAAGGGTGCAGTAGCCCAGGCTCCCTACCAATGTTCTCCACTTGCTTATTTGGAAAGCTTGATCTTTCTTTGGACTTCCTGGTTTTACCCCACTTAGGGATAACTTGACACATTCTGGTATACAGTAGCTAGATAGGCTTCTGGACCCTGTCTGGATTCCTTCACCATCCTTACTTGTTATCTATCTGTCTGGATTCACGTCAGAGCCAAGAAAGGTGATATCTATCTATCTATTTATCTACCTATCTATCTACCCTGACAAGCTCACCTGCAACTGCAGGCCCTGACAGATCCTAAAGGGCTCACCTGGAGACAGAAATCCAAATGGGACTTGGTAGTTCAGCATATGCTTAGGCTAGTAGCCCAGTAGATGAACATGGCTTAATGCAAGCAGACTGGTTGAAATGCTGCCTCTGCTACTTACCAGTTGCATGACCTTGAGAAAGTTGCGTAAACCTATTTAGAACTAGTCTCATCACTTGAAAAATGGGGTAACCCTATCTTTCAAGATTACTATGACTATTAAATGAGCTAATGATTGTAAAGTGCCCAGAAGTCAATGTTAAGTAACTGTAGTCTAGATATTTATTAAAAAACAACAACAACAACAACAAAAAAAAAAAACAGGATCTAAATAGCCCAAACTGGGCATGAGCTCATGGTGACCCTCATGCCTCAGCCTCCCATGTGCTGGGATTATAGGCACGTGCCACCATGCCCAGGTAGGTACAGTTTTTAACATATGCAGAATTGTTTTAGAGTAGTCTTGAGTCAATGCATAAAGTATTCTCACTGCTTTCCTCATTCTCTTTTTCTCACCATTCCTTCTAATTTGCTATTAAAACTACAAAGGATTCATGCCATGATAAATAGAGGTGTCACCCCATTTTAGGTCAGCATTTTTGCATTACAAATCAAAATTATTTGACATGTCTGGTTGAAAAGCAAGTCATGATGTTTATATTCCTCAGTTTGTGGGAAAAAGCTTCACCTGCAGCACAATAGTGAAACTTTCCTAAAGCCATCAATCATTCCTGAAACTATTAGTGAAAGGGTACCACACAAATACATCAAGTATAAGATACTAATTACCACTATATTACACCGATTATATAAGTGATTGTCTGTATAGCCTGCTTAAATTTAAAAGAATCTAGTCACAATATAAACATCAATTAAGGGATATTTTTAAATTTCCTAACAGAAATCTTTCTGCTGCCAATGTTACAACAGTTAAACTAGCATACCAGAAGTCATCATAGTTGCTTAGGTGTGGAGTACATTGATCATGATGAATTTTTATTAGAATTTCTGTTTATTCTTTGCTTGCTGATAAAGGAAAGTACTAATGACCAGTTTTTATGGCTAATGAATGTTAAAACCTTCAGCTGTACGAATCATCAATCAGTGTAATCAAATAGTATATTAATTCCATATACTTTGTTGGTTGACATTGTATTCTGACAGTGCTAATAAATAATGGAACTGGTCTTTCAGAGGAGCTTGTTTGTAACTCTGGTTGACTTTAACGTTTAGCAGCATAGATCATTCCATGAAGATCCCAAACCTGCGGCTCATATGGAGATGCGGAAATTGCACTACCTGGATGTGCTGGGAACTAAGTCTACATGATGCCAGTAACTCAGACTGGCCTTCCATGACACACTCATGACCAAAAGCTTTCTCTGTGGCTTTACAGATTTCAGCCTTAGAAAGAGCAGCAACTGAAGAAACAAACCCTTTGCTCAAAAAATACTTGGACTGGAACATTTCCATAGGAAAAATTAGACACTGGGATGTAATTTCGTTCTTTTCTTAACTCTCTTGTCATACAGACCGCTTAAATTTCTTGTGGTTTCTAAAACATTTTTGTATGTCAACTCCAGAGAATGTCTGACAGGATCCATTAGGAAATCACTCACTTCAGACTTTAAATTTTTCTATATTAAAAAAGTGCTACTCACTCTGCCCTTATTTTCTTCTTGCTTTAAATTAAATTCTGTCACTATTTTCAATAAAAATCCCCATTTCCTAAGGATTTAACCTCAAACATAAAACATATCCTGGGGCAAGAAAGTGGGAAAGTTGAAGGACATTAAGGTATTTATGTAACTAAAAATGTTTGTTTGGGGGGGGGAAGACATACATATACAGAGATATAACTGATGGCAAATTATTTGGGCAAATGCCCTCTGTAATGATAGCTCAACATAGATAATAATAGTCAAATAATAAATAAATAAACATTTGTTTTTGTTGTAGTTTTCCTAGACAATTGTTTTAAAGGCACAAATGTTCCTGTCTTTCACAAAGTGATAAATCGAAATAGATTTGAATGAAACCAGAAGGACGGTAAGTAGTGAATAAGATTCCAATGGCAAACCTGCTATTCCAGAAATAAATTTGAATTAAATTAAATTAAAGTAATTCATAAAAGGGTTTTTCATTTTTAAACTTACTTCAGAATTCTGTTCCAAATGATGGTGTTACAGAAATAATTACACACACATATCTCTACAGATTGGCTCAAGAAACAAGTGGAATTAATTGGTGCTAGCTCATTTTATAGATTTATTATTGGAAGCACATTATTTATTTTAAGACATACAGACCAAAGTAACTAAAAGTGGCTGGATGATGATGCTGATGATGATGATGAGAGAACCAAGATTTGAACTGGAGCAAGCAATACATATATAAATCAGCATCCCCTGCACTTGTGTGATTTTAATTGAGTTATATTCCCCAGGAATGCATTTTCACGATTTCTTAAAGTTTTAGGTTATATGCTGGATGCTCATAAGAAATAAAAAGGATATTATTATCTAAAGAGTAGAGATGAAAAATTTGACATTCCACAGAAAAACACACTAATGGAGATCTGATATAGCTGCCTCTCAATTTCTTGAATTTTCTTTAAAAAGTTGAGTTTCTTGAAAGACTTTTCCTAAAATATTTTAAAATGAGTAGGATAAGCTGAAAGTTCCAGTCAAACTTCTGGTGCTTAGAACGTGCAAAACCATTAGGATGACTTGCAACTTTTGTCCTCCCTGTTTGTTATAGATCCAGAATTTTAATGAGCAGTACCACATACAAAAACTTTGGAGTAGAGGTTTATCTGTAGAAAGGCAGTATGAGACAAAACAAAAACCAAAATACAAAGAGCATTGATTGTAACTGAATAAAGACGTGCTCATTTATCAGAAGGTGAAAAGCGGAACACATGGAGATTTGAAGGAGCAACGAGGAGACAGGACAACATAATGTAGATCAGGCTAGGCAAATGCACTTAAATTTCACAATCCATATATTTACTCTGCTCTTTTTGGTGTAATGTTTTCTTTTCTTTTTCTTTTTTGGTGTAATGTTTCTTCTTTATTTCTTTGCTTTTTTTTTCTTTCTTTCTTTCTGTAATATGTTTTCTAACCCCCATCCCAAATGTATAACCAAAGCACCTATATAATTGGTCTCCTAAATTAGACTTAAGTAGAAATTTTATGAAAATGATGACAACAGCACTAATAATCATGAAGAATTCACTATCGGAAAGCAAAAAGATAACTTCTAAAAGAATTCTGAGTTTGTAAAACTCTCCCCCTTATAAAGCAGAGAATGACTCAGGATTAACAAGAAATATATAGAAGAAAATAGAAATAAGACAAAAAATATTCACTGTATATCAGCTATTGGCAGACCAAAAAGTAGAAACTAAAACAGATTGAGTTTGGAAACCTAAATCCCTCTTTCTCATGCTAACAGTGATCCTGAAAAAGTTATTTAACTGCTGTAAGTCTCACTTCCAGCATTTGAATATCCAGGATAATCTCAGTCCATTATGTCCACCGTATAGACTATTGGGAGCTTTAAGTAAGAAAGTGTATGTGAAGTCCTATGGGAGGGCCTGACACACAGTTGGGGTATGATGACTGGCAGCTGGCAGCATGCATTCCCTATGCTGAAGTGAGGAGAGTATAGTACATCTGAGTGCTAAATAATCCTCATAGTGTTTGCATCCAGACAGGTGGGTGGTTGACTTTTCTCTTTAGTATAACCACGTGCATGCAATTTAATAAAATACACATTGATTAGGTCCCCTGTTACCAGTGTGCTGCAAATGGGGTGATACATTTCTTTGCATACCCTAGTTGGGTTTATCTCAAAGGAATAACCAAATGAGAAAGACACCTGCCAGGCCCTCAGCAAGGCCCATAGCTCAAGGACTTTCTATTTCCTGAAAATAAATTTTTTTTTAAAAAAGGCAGGTCCATTACCTGTGAAATTCTATCACGACTGACACATTAGAGCAATCAAATCCTTCTCACTACCTATCAGATTGACAATAATGTTAAAGTAACTTGTCTCAGCTCAGAAAATGCTTTGAAAGTCTATCTCACGTTAATGATCAAAAACTGCTCTGGTGAATGCTCTTTTTCAATAACAAAACTGATCAGAAACTCAAAACAGACAAGTGAAATCCAAAGTCATCTCACAAATCTCACTAAAATGAACACTGACTTGGACATATTTCCTGGTCTTGACTACATAGGTAATTCTGCAATCGTTGAAAGTGAAAAATCCAATGAGATTGTTCTCAAGTAAGTTTTATAACAGAAAAAAATTGCCTTTGTCTTCAATAAGGACTGAGGAAAACAGAGTAGTAATAGGAAGCAGGGATTTTCGTTCCATATGTTAATTTCATGAGAACAAGGATTTTTCTTGTCTTCTCTCCATCCAGCCCCAGTACCTAAAACAGTGACTGCATAAAGTAGATTCTCAAAAAATTTTATTGAGTGAGTTATAGAAAGAAAAGATTTGCCTGTGATCTCATGAGGGAACTGGGAAAGGCCCTGAGGTTAAACATGGTGAGGCAATGCCAACTGGAGAATCTGACTTTCAAGTTGGTGGCACTGTTCCACTGTTCAAGTGAATAGCCTTGAAAACATATTCAGTGAAAGAAGCCAGACACAAAAATTCTCTCGGTATCCATGCAGGATTTCTTCCTCCCCAGGATAACAAAATCTGTAAATGTTCAAGTTTCTTATACAGAATAGGGTAATAGTTTCCTACAACTGTACATATCTTTCAGAATATTCTAAATCACCTTTATATTGCTTACAATATCTGATACAGCGTACATATGATGTAAATAGTTGTTATACTGAACAGGGAATAATGACAAGAAAAAACTATACATGCTTAGTACAGATGTAATTTTTTAAAACTATTTTTGATTCATGGTTGTATCTGGAGATGTGGGTGCTATAGATATAGAATGTTTACTGTATTGTATGATTCCATCTATAGTCAGAATAGGTAGATATTCTGAAATAGGCCACTTTAGAAATAGCCAGAAGGGGTAAATCCATAGAGACAGAATGAACATTGGTGGTTGCCAGGTGCTCTCAGGAGGGAGGAATGGGAAATAACTGCTTAATAGCTATGGGATTTCCTATTGGGGTGATGAAAATGTTTTGGAAGCAGAGGTGGTAGTTGCACAATACTGTGAATACACTAAATGCCACTGAACTGCTCAGACAGGGACAGAGGAAACAAGTACAGGGAGTTCTAGAGAATAGCCTGGAGGAGTCCAGTTTCCATGACAAAACTGAACAATTGGGAACATAGCCCTGTGAGGGCAGTTCACCACTTTTCTTGTCCTCTAGCACCAGTTTTGGAAAGAGTACAAAAGTGGAGAAACAATACAGGTCATGCAATACTGTATACAGAAAACTCTATAATTGTTCTAACACCTCTTCCCCCAATCCCAGACACTATAACTCATTCTATTTCAGAACAACAAAAAATCCTATTTAATACTTTTGATTTGATTCTGCTGTGAAAAATAAGAGTGTCAAAAACATGAACGCTATATAAGTGGAGAGGTGCAATTTTTCAGGAAGGAATTTGTCAGAAGCAAGTAGAATAGGCAAAATACAAACACTTTTTTCTTCCCTTTATTCCTATAACTTCAGTTTCACTGAAAGGTCTGCTCCCAGAGAAGTACGGTTCTGATTAAGAAACTATAATATAACTGGAAACATATTTTGTCTTAGTTCCAGGTTCCTGGCTCAGAGCTTCTAAAACTCTTGGAATTTTCTGAATGATAGGAGTTGTTCTTGTTATTCAAAACAAAAAATCTTTTTGATCACACCTCAGTTTATGCTTATGAAGTAATTTAGGTAGGTCCCCTAGATAACCTTAAGCTGGGACTAGTCACCATGAAAATCAAATGATTAAAGGGTTAGAACTTTCACTGCCACCTGAATTTCTCTGGGAAGGGGAGGGCAGGACTAGAGACGCAAACTCTAAGGTATGTTGATGTGTGCCTGTAATGCCAGCTCTATGGGAGGCTGGGGCAGTAGGATCACAAATAGAAGCATAGTCTGAGTAACTTAGTGACTAGGCAAGATTCTGTTGCAAAAAAAATTAAAAAAAAAATTTAAAAGGCAGGGGCCATAACTCAGAGCCAAGACCCTGGGTTCAATCTCCAGTATTGTCAAAGACAAAACAAAACAAAACAAAACAAAATAAAATTTTTTAAAGAATTAAATTTGATGAGCTTCCAGACTGCTGAAGATAATAGAAGTGCTACCAAGGTGGTGGACCTGGAGAGGCATGGAAGCTTCTCCTCCAGCGCCCCCATCCCCCCAACTAAATTTCCTTTATCTGGCTATTCCTGAGTTGTATCTTTTTATAATAAACTGGTAAATATAAGTAATACATTTCCTTGAGTTTTGCATGCCATTCTAGCAAATGATTGAACCCAACAGGGAGCTATGGGAATGTAAACGCTGTCAGGCAGAGAGGAGTTTTAAAGTTGGCATCGGAAGTAGGGGCAGCCTTGTGAGATGGAGCCCTTTTACCTTGTGGGAACTGGCACTGAGTCCAGGTAGATAGTGTCAGAACTGGATTAAATGGTAGGACACCCAACTAGTGTAGAGGGAGTAGAGAGTTGCTTGATGTGAAAAAATTCTACACATTTGCTATAAATATGTGTATACTATTTTTATGGAAAAGCAATATATTTGTGCCAATAAGAGAATTTAAATATTTCACAGTTTCTAAATAATTCTTAAATTTAGTAATTTTTGGTAATATTAAGTAAAATTAGGTGATACAGATGAATTCCTTGCACATGCTACGTTTCTTAAATCTTATGTAAGTCATTATTCACATTTTTGTTTACTTGTTTTTGGAGTTTTTTGTTGTTTGTTTTTTGAGCTTGGCTATGTTGTCCAGGCTGACCTCAAACTCCTAGGCTTAAGTGATCCCCTGCCTTAGCTTCCAGAGTATCCAGCTGGGACCACAGCCCTGTGATATCACACCCACCTTGCATTATCCAAATTTGTTAAGCAACCACTATAGGAATTGTTACTTCTTTACTCAACTCTGAATGTTTTACTAGAAGTAAGCAAAAAAATAATCTAATTCCATTGGCAAACTATTTTATCTTGATGCTGCTTTATAAGCAACCAACTGATATTTTTTATTATACTAGAACAGACTGCATAGGCATAGTGTATTTTTCTCCTCTCATTCACTATTCTGTGTTAACTTGGAATTTTCCTCCAGAGTTTTAAGAAAGTTAAGTGCATTTAAACTTCTTTTAAAAGGGGACTTTAAAAAAATTAGGAAGAGGTTTTTAATTTGTTTGATCATTTGTTTGTTTGTTTGTTTGTTTGTTTGGGTCAGGATGTTGCTGTGTAGTCTAGGCTGACCTTCAACTCATTATGTAGTCCAGAATGGCCTCAAACTTGCTTCAATCCTGCCTCAGCCTTTTGAGTGCTGGAATTACAAGC
The DNA here is from genome assembly GCA_004363535.1 of Dasyprocta punctata. Lineage (NCBI taxonomy): Eukaryota > Metazoa > Chordata > Mammalia > Rodentia > Dasyproctidae > Dasyprocta > Dasyprocta punctata. The sequence continues at coordinate 13,898 of RJWM01009764.1, read as the reverse complement.
ATTTGCCACCATGCCTGCTTTAGGGAGAGATTTTTAAACTAAAGAAATTTCTCTTTCTGATCTTTTCAGTCTTATGCAGAACCAAAACAAATACAAGGAAATTTTTTTTAAAAGTAGCCTTAATAAAGTGATTAAAAACTAATGACAAAATAGTGCTGTTTTCTTCATTGGACCACATGGTAAACTCACTTGGATGACAATGACAGACTCACGTGCCTGTTGCATATGATTTTTCCCTTATGATAACATCTGGCTTCACTTTTCTGGCATTGTTCTAGCTGTTTGGTGTTTGCCTTCGGACTGTCAGGAGTACACAGAACATTTGAGTTTTGTGCCCCTGGATACAATTTTTATCTCACCTTTGCCTTAGGGCAAAGGATACTCTTCTCCCTCCTTTATGACAACGATATTACATTAAAAAAAACTTGGAAATTTAAAAACCTATAAAACATATTGGCAGTAAAGAAGAAATGAATAGTCATAGAATGAAGTCTTCTAACACTTTTTTTCTGTAAGATAGAAACTTTCAAACTGATTCTTAACACAAAATTCTTGGCCTGATCGTCAGGTAGCTAAGGCACAAGGAGAGTTTTGCCAACAGGCTGAGGTCTGCCTGAAAAGCCACACATCAGAGAACAGAGTTCACCCATGTTCAAGATTCCTGCCCTTTACAAAGTACATACAGTGGTTTCCCCTTATCTACAGTTTCACTTTTCACATTTTCAGTTACTTTAGATCTGCTGTGGTCTGAAAATATTAGATAGAAATTTTCTGAAACAAACAATTCAAAGGACTTTAATTGTACAACTTTCAGAACAGCATAATGAAATCTCTCACTCTGCCCTGTCCCATTTCCTCTCTGGGACATGAATCACCCATTTGTTTGGGGTATCCACTCTGTATAGGCTGCCCTACCTGTATGTAAATCACTCAGTACACATGTCATTATTAAATCTACTGTTGTGATGTGGCAGCACTTGTGTTCAAGCAATCCTTAATTTCCTTATTAATGGCCTTATGACACAAAAGTCGTGGTGCTAGCAATATGAATTTGTCTAAAAGAAGCCATAAAGACATTTTGTTAAGCAGAAAAGTGAAATTTCTCGATTTAACAACAGATAAATGTATGCTAACAATGCTAAGGATCTACAGTAGGAATAAATTTTCTATCCATGAAATTGTGATGAATAAAAATACAGTTTGGGCTAGTTTAGCTTTCAAGCCCACAAAGTACGAAAGTTATGAGTTACTGTGAACGGTAAGTGCTCAGTTAAAATGGAAAAGTATGTGTATATAGGAAAAAACATAGTCTACATAGGATTAGTACTATTCTTGGTTTCAAGCATCCACTTGGGGGTCTTAGAACCTAGTCCCAGAAGATAAGAGGGGAGGGACTACTTTATTCGTGGGAAGAATTTCGTATCTATTCATTTTCAAGGCAAGTACATGTAGGGAGCCAACATGTTATTCGTGTTTTTAATTATTTGCTCCTCTCAGATAAACAAGGTGTAGTTTGCATTTTTGAAAAGTTCCGTGACTATGATTACAACTCATCATTCAGAGAAAAAAATAAGAATAATATGTTGACCCCTTTGGATTAGCAAATTAAGAATGACCAAAAATGGACACACTGTCTTAGTTTTTGTTCTATCTAATCTATATCTGTCAACTAAACTTGGTTTTTTCACATTCATCATCTGATTAGTTAGAAGTTTATCCTTAAAAGACAGGTCAGCTATGATTCATTTTCTTGAGATGCTTTAACCCTCTACAATGGATTGTATTTCATTTGATTTATATCACTGCTTTAATAGCCTCTCATAAAGATAATTGCTTTTAGGCTTAAAAGGGGACTAACAAGTCTCAGAATTGCTGGGATACCTTCCTTAAACTGTTGCTGCTACCTCCACAAAAATGACTGAAGAGTTTACAAATTATCAATGATGCTGGGAAGCTTCCTTGAAATTTCAGGGTGAATTTTGCTAGAAGGTAATAAATGTTTTTGAAGTAGGTTTCCAAGAGATTTTTATACTTCTGATTCCTATTCTAAAATCCATAGATATGTTAGAAACCTTGAATCCCTGAAGGCTTTCCTTTTTTGAGATCTCAAGGGAAAAATACTAAGAATCCTGAAATTCCATTAAATTTAAAAACTCATCTTGACTGGAATAGAAGCTCTGATTGTGGGCTCTCATGGAGGCTCTTGAGAGTTTTAAATGTCAGGATCTTAATTCAAACTGTAACCCAAATCATAGATTTCCAAATCAAAGAAATGTAAATTTTAACCTAGAGAAATATGATCTCAAAATGTGAATTCATTTTGTAAATTATTTTAAAAAATATTAAGGGTTTAAGGTCTATTTAACCCCCTAAAATTCTTTTGCAATATAAAAATTACTCAAAGTTGGGTGGTGGTATATGCCTGTAATGCCATCACTCCGGGATGCTGAGGGAGGAAGATGGAAAGTTCAAGTAATTTAGCAACTTAGTGAGACCCTATCATGAAATAAAATTTTTTTAAAAGGGCTGAGATACAGCTCAGTGAGAAGACCCTGAGCTCAAGTACCAGTACTACAGGAAAAAAAAAAAGTAAAAAATGATTACAAGCCCTAAACTCTAGATAATAAGCCCTATACTTGGATATAAGCCCTAAACTCTAGCAACCAAGAGAATATACTGAGTTGATTGTTTGTTTGTTTGTTTGTCTACTTATTTGCAGCCCTGGAAATTGAACCCAAGCCTTTGCACTAAACTACATCTCCAACCATTTTTAATTTTTTATTTTGAAACAGTGTCTTTCTAAATTGCCCAGGCTGGCCTGTGATCCTCCTGATTCAGCCTCTCAGAGAGCTGGGATTATAGGTATGTGCAAGAATACAGTAAATTTAAAGTACAGTGAGGCAAGACACTATGTTGCCAGTGGAGCTAATTACCTGGGCCAAACCTGCTGAATTTACTACTTGCACTTGTCAAGGGTAGCATTTGTAACTTATATCTCTGCTTCGCTTGCATTCAGTGAAGTATAGAACACCTTGTACTACACAAAGCTTGGTTGGTTGTTTTTCTCCCTTAATAAATAAAAAGTAATCAGGGAAATGTAATGCCAGAAGACTTCTACCTCTACCAAGTCAACAATTGCAAAGGCAAGACATTCTGGCAAATGTTTTCGCTGCTAGTAGGGAGCACATAGAGCATTTGGATAAATAGCGATTCCTTCCATTTACCTGTAGATAGGTTCCATATTAAGCTGACAAAAGTTTTATTTTTTCCTCCAAAATTAAAGCCTTTCCCCACCAAATTAATAATTTTTCTTCATTATTTAGAAGAGTACTACATTTGCTGTGACTCAATAAACTTTAGGAACTCATTTATTATGTTGCCTGATCAGACTTCGCATTTATTTACACAGTATACCCATAAAATCCAGCTTTCATTAGCATTGAGGAGGAATAGTCCCTTTCCCTTCACTAGGGAAGGTGAAACTAGAAAAGATAATTAACCATGAAACAATAAGGAGGCTTGCTGGGTAAGCAGTAGTGTGAAAACAGTTACTCCTCACAAAAGAGGGGAAATTAGCTTGCTGGATAAAAAAGGAAGTGTCAGATTGAAGACTGAAAGGCCTGCCAACAGAAGTAGATAGCTCTATGCATCATTAATGAAATTTTTTAACACTTAAACGCCACAGCTGTCCACATTTAAATGCATGTAAATGCCATGTGTTTCCAGAGATTAATATGCATGTTAAAATACTTTTTTCCTCCTTAACTTCTAGATGTTGTCTCTGTCTGTTTCATTTCACCTACTTTTTTTCAAAGAATAAAAGTGCACCAGCTTTCTCAGCATTGTGTCCTCATTTCCAAAGCCCACGTACACCATGCATCCTGGAGATGGGCGGCACACTCATTATATTTTAACAAACACATTATTTTACATTCATAATACCCATATTTTAGTAAACAGAAAGTTTGTTTTGATTTTACTGCTTCACAGAGTGAAGACTTATGATGTGCGTTTCCTTTCAAAACTTCCTCCTGGAGCATTAGTGCTCCCTGAAGCAGCCCCATTTTGGCAGAAATTCAGTTCTGTGCAGTGCCAAAAGAAATAGAATAAACAAACACTGCTCCATGCAGCTGGTGAGGTAATTTACATATTACTGCACACCAAACATGAAGACCTGAATATGGATTAGAGCTACAGTGATGACACAAATGTCATATAGATAAAGAGAAACAAAATCCAACACATCACTGTTTATTTTACACTGCTACTGTATGAGCACAGACGGAAAAAATATGGCGGAATTTCTTTTTGAAAATTGGACTCTCTTCTGTATTTGAAGTGAGTTCTTTCAAACTGTAACCCAAGAAAAGAAAGGAATAAAAAGCATAGTTATTTTGAATCCCCCTAATATTCTCTACTTTTTCTTTGTTCATTAAAACAATTTCAATGTGCATTAATTTGGATGATGTAAATTAGTGATCCTACAGTAATATGTCTTGAAGTGTAAAGATACCTGTATTCCTATGTAGATGCTTTTTCAATATTGGCCATTTCAGTTGAACACTGCACTCTAACTCAGAATGAGGTGCTTAGTTAAGGAAGTTTATAGGTCGTTAAAGTTCCCTCTGGAAACACTGTCTAGTAGGCAGGACTTGCCTAGAGTCCTCAGCTAACATGTCTTCTCCCCTTCCTGCACCTGCATATTGCTGCAAATCAGTTGACGTCTCGTGACCTCAGCTAGATACACAGATGTCCTAAGGAAAAAAATAATTGTCTCCAGTTATGTATTGCTTCAACTCCTTTCTAATTCTATCTTTGTGTTATAACACAAATGTCATATATGAAAAGCTAAGGAAGTTAAGACAAAAATAATGGTGATGGTGATGAGATGAGGAAAAAAGAATGTGACATATTTTAGTATCCACAAAATTGAAAATTATTTATCCTGCATTGGTCAAGGCTGACTTTTCTTTACATGCAAAGGTGCCCTTGAAATGATTTAGGAGCTTATAGCCCATAATAGTCAGGAGTGATTCTCTTGACTCTTCTTGCTTAAGTGTAAAATGTAAAGAGAAAAATCAGAGCCATGTAGGTGAATCTAAGTACTTAAATATCATTAAAGAAATATTCTTTAAAATTTAGGGAAAAATTATTTGAGAAAGACAATGGAAGCTAGAGTTAATTCACTGGACAAAGAAAAGACTACAGGGCCTGGGATACAGCTCAGTGGCACAAGTGCTTGCCTGGCAAGTGCAAGGTCCTGAATTTGAATGCTAGTAGTAAAAAAAAAAAAAGATTACATATTTTCTACAGTATTTTAAAGGTTTCTCAGACTAGGACAATGAAAATGTTCACTATTTCCACAAATCAAAACTAGAGAAATGGAATTGCACTGCAGAAAAAAAAAGCAAGTAACATGAACAAGAAGGATTTGATAGTAAATGGCAATCAAACATTCTCATTGATTGTCACGAAAATTTGTGAAAACTCTAAGACTCAAAAACAATTAGTTCAGTATAATCCTATACATCATTTCCAAACCAAACTTCTTAAAATAAATTCTTTTGCTGTACTATTTTCCTCATAAAGCCAAAGAAAACAAAATCATGCACCTTCCCCCCCCCACAAAACTTTCAGTAGATATTTTTTCTTCTAAGTTATTCTGAATGAGTTTTTAGGCATTCCATAAACTAGTCATATGAAATGAATGAAATCAATTAATAAAACTCCCCTGAAGCGAAGCTTCTCTATACCAACTGCCTCACAAGTAGACCCTGTTCTCTGTGTCACTAAACTTTTGTTCGCAATAGGCATTTGATACAATTTTTTGAATGGGTGAATGGAATAATAAGTGTTTTTAACTGACCCTACTCAAATCTCTCAAAATTCAAGTGTAAACTCCTCTAACGATTTCTTGGCTACTCATCTCTTGGTTGTCTCTCTCTCTCTCACTTGATTCCTACATTACAGACAGAACCACACAATCTAGCAGTTATGTCCATTTATTCATTCAACAAATGTTCATTGAGTACTTAGTATTTATTAATGCCTAAGCACTGAAGAGATATGAAAGTGAATCAAGCATAGACTCATCTCTCATTTTGGAGTTTTGTATTTAACCTCATAATTGGTACTGTCATTTTCATCCCAAACACATTTTGGAGTAATTATTGTCCCCTCTACATCAATAATATCTTACTTCTACCAAGTATAACTTGCAAATTCCATGAGAGTAAAGATCATGTCCTGTATTACTTCTCTGCAGCAAATCCTAGAACAATGCTGAGCAAATAGCAATTACTTAGGGGGTACTTTTTATTAGCTGCCTATAGGTTCAGTTCCTCCTAATCCATAACCCAATGGAATCATACAAAAAGCCATCTGTTCAAATAGATTAAATATTCAGAATTCAATACATACTTGCATAATCAGCACTGATACACTGATGGTCTTACGACTATGGAAAGAATATTTAATCTATGTTAAAACAGCATTAGGTTTTCAGATCTTGGGACTAAGGACTTATCTGACTATTTTGTACTGCTACTTTCTTCTGTGCAAAATTACCTTTTCCATTTGGATATTTTAATATTAACCACCTGGATGACTAAACATAGCTTCTTTTATTTGACTTTCAGTAAACTCAGTCATTTGTATGTTAAAAAAGCATAAACACAAATTCAAGGAAATTTGACAGACCTAAAAATTAGATCAGAATAGAGAAAGAAAATCAAAGTAAATCTGATCTTCCTATAGTGGGATAAGAAAATTATTTGACCATCATGGCATTTCCATTTAAATGTTTTCTCTTCAATCAAAATTTAAATGCAACTATTGCTTTACGATCAGTTAATACTCTGAGGCTTAATACCTATTGTTTCTAGGCTAGTGCTTCTCAATCATTTCCAAGTCAAGACACAAATAAAATGCTAATATAGACTTTCATATTAGGAAAGAAGGAGGAGGTTTTTTTCATGCAGACTACCATCCTGGTCTCTCCCAGCTCCACTACCCCTATGAGGGTTTCAATACCTTAGTTCATGTGTAACTGATCTAAGGTACATGGCTTGGCAGTTCTACACAAAATAACTATCAGTGGAGGTTTACTTGGCTGGTAAAAAACCATGAATACATGAGAAGGTGGAGATAAGGTTCAACAAAGACTAAGTGACAGACTGAGATAAAAAGAAAAAATAAGTAGACTCCACTAAGTTATTGTGAACTTTCCAGACAACCTCATTTGCTCAATCAACAAATATTGAACAAATTATGTATTCAATACATTTATTAAATACCAGATACTAAGTAAACAAGATACGGTTTAGTCTTAGTATCTAGTCAGTCTGATACAATCTATGATATGATGCTAGAGGTAACTTGATTTATTCTATGAGTTCCGATAATACTTGCCTGGGGAAGTGGTTTTTGTGTTGACTTCTGAAGAATAATATAAATTTTCAGGGAGAGAAATCAGGATGTAGATGGTGAAGGCGGAAGGAATGGACTTGAAGGTGAGAAGCATTTTACATTGGAAGGCCTGAGAGCAAACACAGGGTCTCACCTGCAGAGGCAGACTATATATGACTGAAAATAACCATGGAGAAACAGGTAAGGTGGTATACTTAGATTAGTATTTTAAAAAATCACTCAGGATTCAGGGTAAAGAACAGACTGGAGGGGAACAGTTGATGTGGGAAGGCTACTACAATTGTAGAGGTAAGACTAAGCATAATGACAGCTAACATTTATTGAATACTTTCTTTGTATTGGGCAATATTGAGAGCACTTTGTATGTATTAATTCATTAAAAGAGATTCTGTTAGCTTGTACTAAGGTGTTAAAAGAGCAGTGAGGAAAATGTGGATGGATTTAAGAGCTTTTTATAAAGCAATCAGACCTAATGATAAGATGAAGAGACTGACACTGAATGGAAATGTCAAGGATGACCTACGTTCTTTGGCTGTACACAAATGAAGCGACTATCTCTTCTTGACATCCAAAACACTGGAGAAAGATATTAGGAGAAGGATATCCTTCCTAGACAGGAAAGATCAGTAGGAGTTTTGAACAAAACTGAGTATGAAATATCTCTGGGAAATCTCAGGAGAGATTCAGCACTGTGTGTGTGTGTGTGTGTGTGTGTGTGTGCGTGTGTGTGTTTAGAATATGAAGGTGTGGGTGGAATAAGATTGTCTACAGAGAAAAAATAAGATTAAAAGAACATCCACTGATTCAATGTAACATTTATCCATTCGTCCATTGAATGCTGGGTATAGGATAACGAATTAAAAAAGAGGAAAGATCAGTGTATGCAAAAAAGTCAGAGAGAAACTGGGAAACAGGAGGTATTTGAATTGAACTCTGAAGGTGAGGCAAGTTTTATAAAAGAACTGTTCTTCCCTAAAATAAAGTACTTTATAATAGACATTTTTAAATCTAGAGAAATGTAAAGATAATAAAAATTATTTTTAATATCTCAGTGATAACCCATAATTGCACTCTAATTATATATAAACACACATATACGTATAAAATCAAAACCATTTATGCATACATTATATGATCAGTATCATATGTATATCCTCTTTTTCACTCTGTACTGTATCATAGGTTTCGATATGTAAAATATTTCTGAGAATCATGATTTTAATAATTATTTAAATACCATTACAAGTTTACCTGAAACCTATATTGTTAAAATTCATATTATTTTCTATTTTGAGGGATTTTAAATATAATAATGTGAACATTTTCATATGTATAGTTCAGAATACTTTCTAAGGTCAAACTTATTAAAGACTAATAGTAAGCTAAATGGTGTGAACACTTTGCAGGATAATGATAAACAACAAAAGATTTTATGTACCAGTTTGCAACCAATTCTCCTAACACTGAAATTTACCATTAATTTTGGTGGGTTAAAAAAAGTAGCAACTGACAAACTATGTTTCTTTGTATTCTTTTCATCACTAGATAGGTTGGATATTTATTCAGTTTAGTAACTGCTTGAATTTATTACTTTGTGAATTACTTGATCATATCCTTTACCTACTTTGTTGATATTTAGAAATGGATAAACAGGCTACTAATTTTACAAAAGTTTTATACTCAGAGTATAGTCATTCTATGGAGGCTTGGAAGACTACAAACACTGATTTACAAATAAAATGGAACTACAACATATTCTTGATGAGTGAGATAACACGATAGTATTTCAGCTATTTAAGCCAGACAGTAGTCTGCTGAGTAGACTGGATGAGATACTTGAAGACAAGCACACTAGCAAGGAATCTACTGTAGCCATTAGGTGATTATGATGGGTGAGGGGAAGAGTAACCATTGTGGAGTAAATCCAGTGCACTCTCTTTATCTAAGAACTACTCTTCAGTGAAAAAGCTGTTAATGAAGTAGTGTCCCACCTGGAAAAGGGGCATATCTCTAACTTTAGCCTCTTTTTGTTTTCCTGTCTCAAATAAACAGGTAAGCAAACTAAGAGACACTTTCCAAGGAGATAGTGCAGGGTATAATCCCATTAAAAGACTAAGCAACAATTTTGAAATTAGGGAAAATGTCTTCTACATTCTTTATTACTATACCAACAAAATATATTGTAGTAGAATTATAGATTAGTACTGAAAGCAAAAAAGACATTTGAGGAAGAATTCTTAGGAAACCTCAAAGACAAAAGTAAAAACAAGGAACTGCAGGAAAATCTGAAGTTCAGCATAAAAGAATTACAGCTATAGCACACACAAAAGCCAAGTGAAAAAAAAGAAATGAAACATTCAAAATATATGAAACAACTTGAAAGGGTGTAACTGAGATACCAGAAAGAAAAAGAAGAGTGGAGCAGAAGAAATATTTGAAATAAAATTGTTAGTAATATTCTAAAATTAATGACAAATACCAAATCACAGAACCAGGAATCAGTATAGATAGCAACAGTTAACACATAGGTATATCATTTACAATTTGCAGAAAACAAAAGACAAAGGAGAAAATTTTAAAAAGGCCTTAGAGTAAAATAATTTACCTATAGAGGAATAAGGAAAAGCATTACAGTAGACTTCTAATGGGAAGACATGCAAGCAAGAAGTAAGTGGAGTAAAATTTTTGTGTTATACAAAATACTCACTGACCTATAATTTTATATTCAGAAATCTATACCTCAAAAGTAAAGGAGAAATAAATACTTCCTTACACAAGCAAAAAAAGGGCATTTACTGCCACCTGTACTGTCCTACAAGAAATTTTAAAAAGTTGCTCAGGAAAGAGGAAATGATGGAGTCAAAAACTTGGATCCACATTAAAAAAAAAAAAAACTTGGAAAAAGAATAAATGTAAAATAAAATCTTTCATTTTTCTTATTCTTTAAAAATAATTTTGCTTATTTTTAATTCATCTAAAGGATAATTTAGTTTGAAATAGTAATAATAACAATATATTAGGTGTTTATATTGTGTCATTAGATGAATGACAGCAGTATCATAATGGAAGAGAGAGAAGAACTGAGAATATCCTGTTTTGAGTTACATGTGAAACAGTATAATATTATCTGAAGGTAGACTTGAATTAGTTTAAAACGTATGTTACAAGTTCTAAGGCAAAATACAAAAATTTTTTAAGGAGAAATATAATTGATATGCTAAAAGAGGGTATAAAAATAAAGTGAAGGGGAAGATTGCACAGCAAAGAAAAATAGGGAGGGTGGATACAAAGTATGATACAGGCATGTATGAAAAAGTCTTGAAGAAACCCATAATATTCCTCAGTTAATAGGTGCCAAAATTATAATTTTAAAAATCAAAACAGAAAAAGATAAAAGGAAACAAAGAACAAATGTGATGAGCAGAAAAGTTACAAACATGATAGACATTAATTCATCTATGTTAATAAAGCAATAACTTTAAATATTAATGGTTTAAATAATTTAATTAAAATATAAAGATTGTTAGGGTTGATTAAAGAATAAGGCCTAACTATATGTGACTTACAGAAATTTAAATACAAAGGTTCAGATAGGTCATGACATTAAAGAGATAAAGATATTAATAGAAAGAACATTAATAGTAAGAAAGCTGGAGTAACTACAGTAATTTCAGACAAAGCATATTCAAAACAAGGAATATTATCAGGAATAAAGGGACATTGCATAATAATAAAGGGATCAGTTATCTAAAAAGCTATACAGTTTTAAATATGTATGCTTTTAACAACAGAACATCCAAACATATAAGGCAAAAATTGATAGAACTTCAAGAAGAAATAGAAAATCCATTATAGTTTAACACTTCTGTTTAAGTAATTGATAGATAATGCAGGCAGAAAATCAGAAAGGAGATAATTGACCTGAACAGCACTATTAGTCAACTGAATTTTAACTGACACTTGTAGAATACTCCAACAGCAGAATATACATTCTTCTTAAACTTGTCCAAAATACACCACAATCTGGGCCACAAAATATACCTTAGGAAATATAAAATAACACAAATTATACAGTGTATGATCTTAGACAATAAGGGATTTAAACTAGAAATCATTAAAAAATATTTGGAAAATCCCCATATGTTGAGAAATCAAACAATATACTTCTAAATAATGTAAGTTAAAGAAGCCTCAAGAAAAATTCAAAATCACTTTGAATTAAATATATATGAAAATACAACCTATTAAGATTGGCAGGATGCAATGAACGTAGTTCTTAGAGAGAAATTTATAGTATGAAACACATATATTAGAAGAGGTCCCTAAAAAGCAGTAACTTAAGCTACCATCTTAGAAAACTGAGAACAATTTATATGTAGATCAAGTAGCAGAAAAAAAAAATTAGAAATCAATGAAATTGAAAATGAGAGTACAACAGAGAAAACCAACTAATCAACCAGTATTGAGAAGGTTGTATATATTATTTATTCATCTGCTTTAGCTTAGATGCACTCTTGCTGGAGAAGATGAGGATAAGGATGGATGATTATATAAACTATTGAATTCGTCACTTGGGATTTTCTCATTTACTGCTTCTCTATCATTTGTTCATGTGTTTATTAAGCAAAGACATATTTTTTGGGGTGTGTACTGGGAATTGAATCAAAAACATATTAACTACTCTGTCCATTAATTGGGATTGTCAAATTGACTGGATTGAGAATGTGAGAGATTTCTCAGGAATACAGCTCAGTGGCACAGTGCCTGCCTGGCAAGCGCAAGGTCATGAGTTTGTTTGCTGGTACCCACATTGCTCCCCAAAACAGAATCTGGCAGATTAGCAAACAAACTTCTGTGTGTTTCTGTGGGTGGTATTTCTAGAGATGATTGGCATGTAGCCCAGCAAACTGAAGGAGGAGGCCCTACCCTGATGAGGGATGGTACTATCTGAAAGGTCAGCCTGTTCACACTTGAACTGCAAGAAAAGAAACTTCCCAGAACTGTTCCCACTGCAAAAGTCAACCCTGCCCAGGAGAGAACCTGATGACGACCCTGTCACACTCTGCTGCTCACACCTGGCTCACCAGCGGACCTGCCCTGGATGTTCCCGCCCGCGAGCCCACCCCTACTCCCCAGAACAACCCTTAAAAACCTTTCCCCGAGCCAAGTGGCAGCTGTCTTAGTTCAAAAGGAGGCCCACCTCCCACCTAATAAAGCTTCTCTCTCGCAGCAGAGTGTCTGGTCTGGTTTCACGTGGGTTCCAGTCCATCATTGGTCCTGAAACCCAAGCGGGATGCCTAGGTCAACTGACTGGTCCCTCCCAACCAGGGGGCTCCCCCTCGGTCCACAGCTGACCCACCTGGCACAGACCGTGAGCCTTGGACCATCCCCTTGCTGACACCCACATCCAGACACTTCAAATTGTGAGTTCTATTTATGACTTTCCCTCCTCCTCCTCATCAATTCCAACCCCTCTTTCTGTCCTTCATCCATATTTCCTCCCAGACTCTCTAGCTCTGTCCTTCCATTTTCCTTTGTTGCAACTTTTTTCTAAGATGGATCACCACCAAACTCCTCCAAGGCACTTTCCAAGACTTCACGCCTGACAAACTTGCCTTTTGCACTTTCATTTTCTTTCTCCTCTTCTTCCCTTGAAGGCAATAGTCCCCCTCGGACAGACAGCTCATTACAGGGTCTATGCCTCTGGGCTTCCTGCCCCTCACTTTAAAGTCCTGTCAACATGCCAACCTGCTCCTCCCCCTAGGCTCGACCCCCTCTCTGACCGGGGATGCCTGCTCAGAGAGCCTGGGTCCTAGGTCCCTTTGGGGACTTTCTATGGACAGTTCTTGCCTTCAGGCTTCTCTCTGTCTCAGTGTCTCTCCTCCGCGTTATCCTCACTATGTGGAACAATCAATCCTCTTCCCCTCTGCAACATACCTTGGTCCTCACCTGTCTCAAATCAGTCCTCTATCACCCTCTCCGTTTCTTTTCTGCCAGACTGCTTGGCCCCAGTACCAGTTAGACAATAGATCAATTTGCCCCCCGCCCTAAGGTACACTTGACTTTAAAATCCTCTGGGATCTACATATTTGTCAACACAATGGAAAATGGTCCAAGGTGCCCTATGTCCAAACTTTCTGACCCAACTCTACCTTTCCTGCAGCCTTCTTGCCAAATCACCCAAGCCCTCTGATCCACACCCCTCTCCTTCTGCACCATCCTTTTCAGGCTCCCTTGATGATCCTCCACTGCGTTGCTGCTCTATACCCCAATCTGCTCCTACAAATGCCTCCCCAGACCCATCTGACCCTCCACCACCCTATGGCCCAAACCATCCCAGCACTTCTCTCTCTCTCTCTCTCTCTCTCTCTCTCTCTCTCTCTCTCTCTCTCTCTCTCTCTCTCTCTCTCTCTCTCTCTCTCTCTCTCTCTCTCTCTCTCTCTCTCTCTCTCTCTCTCTCTCTCTCTCTC